>CAEGAE010024831.1:0-17146 GCA_903067095.1 Girardinus metallicus
TATATATATATAGCCTATATATATATATATATATATATATATATATATATAGGCTATATATACACATATATATGTATGTCAAACTACCTCAATTTGTACGATGTTATTCTGAAGGAGGCCATATTGTAGCTCGTCATGGTCCGTGAAATCTTTACAGTATGCCAAAATTAGGCATTTGTTTCACAAAATTTCATCAAAGTTTTGTAAATTATCAGTTATGGTGTTGTTGACACATCATGGTTGTGACGAGCGACTTAGGAATAAAACAGAAGAAAAAAATAAAGGACAACATATGCTAACCAGAGCTGCCTGGCCCTCTTAGCAAAGGAAGAGAAAGGAAGACGTCATGAGGTCCTCAGAATTTCTGATGCCCTCCAATAATGCCCGATTTTTTTACATTCTTTTTATGTCTGACGGTGTTGACGAAAACTTGGGACAAATTTCAATTGAGTTGGAAAATATATATAGGCTTTATATATAGGCTTGTTGAGGAAAAAACAAACAAACAAAGAATCAGACTGCCCAACGAATGAAAAGCAGCTGCTCTGTGTTGTTTGTTTTTTTTTGCCGGGAGAGGAAGAGGCGGGCAGAATCTGATTGTGCAACTATTTCAGAGAAATGAAATCTACATGTCTACAAGGGAAACGTCTTATTCAAAGGACGAGCAGTTCAGTAAGTATTAAACCCGTTTTTTTGGATCTAATTTTAGAAAGAGTAAAAGTAAACATAGTTGTTTGAAGTTAGCTAAAGATCAGCACGGATTAAAAAGATAGAAAATATTGAACTATAACGGCAGATTCAGAGAACTGTAAACACTTTTATTTCTCAACCTGAAAAACTATAAACAAAACTGTCTGGCTTTGCACATATAGTCAGCCACACTTCTTTCTATCTCAGAAGGTTATGTAAGGACACAAAGTCCCTAAGTTAGCCGATATAAGTTGACAACATAATGAATGCCAGATCGAATACATAATATAGACATAGCAAAATTTATAAACTATTACAGAAGGCAATAAAGTAATCTTAGTAACATGGAGCTAAGATATAATTCTAATGTATACACACTATTGCTTAGCACTTACTATGAATCTGAAAATTGTAGATTTAAAGTGAAATTACTTACATTAACTACAGTAGGAAGGGTTAATAAAGTTATCAATTAGTCTTAGAATCTTGTGAAAATATGTTTATCTTCTTCCGGCTTTCTAACTGTTTTGCTTTTTTGTCACTCTTAAATGGTTTAGATGACCAAAGTTTTAATATTAGATATAAATAATCGGAGTCCTGTGTGACAAAGTAATTGTCTCCTGACAACTGCATCAAGTGTTTGTTATAAATGACAATCACTTTTCTTTTCTTTTTTTTTTTTTTGCTGTGGAGGAATTTTGATTTCAGTTGAGTCATAGAAAGTTTCTGAACTACAGAATCAATATGAAAATATAGATAGACTTCGACTAGGCCACTCTAAAACCTTTTACCTGTGAATAAACTCAACTTTCCAAAATGTGGTAAATTCACGGCTTAGTGACACAGGTGGATACTTTTTCACAGGTGGACTGAATTGGTATGGGTCACTGTTTCCCCCTAAAAATATAAAACTATTATCTAAAACATGCATTTTTAGAGAAGTTTATCTTTTTCACACATTAAATTTTGTTTGACAACCTGAAACAAAATTTAGTAGATTAATTCTTCTGCAAAAGGAGTGCCAGCAGTGCACTCATATAGCATTAATTTTAAAATTTTAAATGCATTTCATCCTTTTCAGACATGGCCTCAGCTTGCAGCATCCTGTATGAAGAACAGATTCTGTGTTCAATCTGTCTGGGTGAGTTCAAAGAGCCCGTCTCCACTCCGTGTGGACACAACTTCTGCAAGGGCTGCATCACCCAGTACTGGAATAGTCAGGACAATGCACAGTGTCCGCTCTGTAAGAGAAGGTTGGGTAATAAACCAAAGCTCAAGGTCAACACAGAATTCAGAGACGTGGTAGAGCATTTCAACCGCATGAGAGTACAGGGTGGACCTAGGGTCATCGCCCAACCAGGAGAGGTTCCCTGTGACGTCTGCACCAAACCGAAGCTCAAAGCCCACAAGACGTGCCTGGTGTGTTTGGCCTCGTATTGTGAGCCACATCTGGAGTCCCACCAGAACCTGAAGAAGCACAATCTGATCGATCCTGTGTCCAACCTGGAGGACAGGGTGTGCAAGAAGCACGACAAGATGCTGGAGCTCTTCTGCTGCACAGACCAGCAGTGTGTTTGCATAATGTGTTTGAACGACGACCACACGGGGCACGTGGCTGTTCCACTGGAGCGTGCCTTCAAAGACAGGAGAGGCATGTACGAGAACGTGACCGCAGAGATGAAAAAGACGGAGAACTCCAAATCAGAGAGTGTTAAAAAAATCAGATGCTTAGTGGAACAGAGCAGGGAAGCTACAGTACTTGAAATCAGAGAAACTGTACAAATTTTAACCGCTTTTGTTGCCTCTGTACAAAAATATCAGGGTGAGGTGGTTGAAGAGATTAAGAAGAAGCAGAAAGACATAGAGAAACAAGCTGAAGATCAGACAACTCTGCTGGAGCAAGGCATTTCTGATGTGAGAAGACTAAGATGTGACATTGAACAACTTATGCAGTCAGAAGACTACCTCTCCTTGCTGCAGAACTACCCATTCAATATAATGTCTGAGAACACTCATCTGACGGACCAACCTACTGACTCGATTCTGCAAATGACACAAGACATTCCTGGCATTGATCAGCATGGTCATATAGAGATGGTGAAAAAGTCAGTTGGTCAGATGGAAGAAACACTCAGACATGAGATGGAGATGCTGATCCAAAAGGTTAGGTCGTCTGATTCTAGTGATGCCCCTACACAATCACACATAGCCGAAAATATGACGGATAACAATTTTCTACCCGAGCTGTGGAGTCAGGATGAGCTGACGAAGATCCAGCAAAGCAGTGCAGTGGACCTGACTCTGGACCCCTACACAGCCAGCAATTGGCTGAAGGTGTCTGACGATGGGAAGCGACTGACCTTTCGTGGACATGAGCAGTTCTTCTCCTCTTTCTTTGGCAGGCCATTTAAATACCTGCCTTACGTACTGGCAAAGGAGGGGTTTTCGTCAGGCAGGTTCTACTATGAAGTCCAGGTAGGCAGCTGTAAAAGATGGCTCTTAGGAGTGGTCAAAGAGTTTATTAACAGAGATATTTACTCCGTTCCTACCCCTGAGGATGGGGCGTGGATATTAAACAGCGATATGTTTCTGAACCAAATTCAGACCATTGGGGTGTTTGTTGACTTCGAGGGGGGTAAAGTCTCTTTCTACAATGTGGAAGCCAGGTCTGAGATATTCACATTTATAGGAGTTTCATTCATGGAGACAACACCTCTGAGATCATTTCTTTCCTCAGTGACAGGTATTTCATCCATTCACAGACCAAAAATATACCCTGTGTTTGGAATATATGAATATTATGGGAATAGTCTTGTTATCACCCCTGTAAGCAAACCTTAAGCTACAGTAAGAGGTAAGGGGAAACGTGTCTGACTATAAAGTTCAGAATAGTGTGAATCATTCTCTTATTTTTGCCGGATGGTCTACCAGTCTGAAAATGAGTCGCCGTTTGTTGTGCATCTTTCTGCAATACTTAAATCTGACCACTAAGTGGCACTAATGTTTAATAAATATTCAACTCCATTACTAGGGTATCAGTTAATCGGGACCCTCACAGCTGAGGAACAAATAACTGAAGATAAAGAGTAGATGAAGATCACAGGCTTTTTATTTAACCAGACTAATATTACAAATATTTTTTCTCCACACTATAACCACAAACTGTAGTGCTTTTTATTGGGATTTTAGGTGCTGGATTAAAACCAAGTATGACATGCATTTCTTATTGGGACAGAGCCACCTCTTTCTGTGCAAATATGCAATACATGTTTACACCCTTGCTGTTATTTGCAGAATTTTTCTGCACACTTCCTATTTCTAAAAACATTTCTGTTGTTATTTGCACCTTTTTCTTTTCGCTTTTTGTAGTTTGTCTGATGTTTTTTTTTATGCATCATTACACTCATTTTGTACACTTTTAATGACCTTATGCAGTTGCACATTTGTTTTAATCTGAGCATGCTGATTTTAATAACTGCACAATATAATTTTTCTAATGCTGTAAATCTGCCCTTACTGCACAGGCTTATTTTGATCTATTTTACCTTTGTATGAATACCAATGCTTTCACTTATCTCTAACTGGCTGCTGAATTTCCCCACAGTGGGACAATGAATTATATTTCTACTACATTCTAAATGAGGCCTACAATGAAATAGTTTGTCTGATTTATGTATTTTACAATTGTTTATTAAATTGCTTTTATTAAAATTATACTTATGCATGTCAAATTCTCTTCTTATATCCTGACATTCTTACTCATAAAGAGAATATTTTACTGATCCCATACTTTTAACCATGACTGAGATCACTATTTTAGATTGTAATACTTAAATTGCGACAGAAATGAAAGATGCACATCCAACAAACAGAAGTTCCCACTTCTGGTTAAATTAGTGGACACGGATTTAGAAAATTGCAGCGGTCCACCTCCACTGATGTGTTTTTCTCAAGGGGAACTTAAGCCAGTGGGTTATTTTTACCTCAGCTTTCTGACTGACTGGCGCCCAGGGAACTGGGACACTGTAAATGTTTGACTCTGTGTCTCTCCGACGAAGGTCAACGTCTGGTTTTCCTTAGGATGATGGATAATTGTGTGGATTAGAGACATAATCCCGAAATAAGCCCAATTTGCTCTTGAAATACACTGAATCGGGCAAATACATGCAACATCTGACGTGTAGCTTTGGAGCATCAGTCTGACATACCTAGTGAAAGTCAGTTAAATAAATTTTTGGAGAGAAAATTAAACCAGTTTAATGCACGATTTTGGATCTGAAAAAAAAAAAAAAAATCCATAAGCTTTTCTTGGTCTAAAGTGATTGCGTGAGACGTCTATGAATTTCTGAGTATGTGACAGATATGAAAACATTCATCCGAGACTGAAGGTTAATGTTAATGCCACTGGTATTGCTTTCTGGGCATGATGTCACAAATAATATCTATCACCAATGAACCATGATGCCTGCTTTTGCAAAGGCCGTCTCTTCTGGTGCTGATTTGAAGCTGTTTGTACCACTAGAAGATGTTTTAACAGCAGAGATTATTAGTTGAGATTATATTAATTTAGCAATTAATGATGATATCTTTTTTTTTGTTTTTGTTGGCTTTGGTAAAGCTATAAATCTTCTGTCAACAGATTCTCTCACCTGAGCTGTGGAGTTACGATGGGGCCTCTTGGGAGACTCGGTGCTTATTCTGTTGTAACAAAGTCACATCTCATTTGTAAATAGACTTTTAATCCACTTTATAATTAATACTGCATTAACTTATTTGATCTTTAAAAAACATTTAATTAGGACTGCTTTACTGCAAATTTGATAATTAAATAAAACATTCCTTTTGCTACTTTAATAAAATGTCCTCTTATTGAACATATTGCCTCAGATAATATATTACCAGCTCTGAGATACATTGGCTCTGTTTGTACATTGACTTCATTCAATTCAGTTCCGGGCAATATGCTATTGTTAATTTATAATTTAAATTTTTTTAATCCGTTAATATTACGTCTCAGATTGCTGTAACCTGGCTAATGAGCATGACGAAGGAAAAATTTAAGAGTTGTCATTTTTAAATTTAGTTTATAGTGGCGTGCACGACCCCCAGTCGGAACACTGGTTGGAGTGCGTGCATCAAGAGAGGGGTTCGTGTCCGAGGCGCGCGCTCCATCTTCCTGACGTCACGGGAGTGCCAGAGCAGGAAAGCAACGGGGGAACAGTGATGGGAATTACACCTCTTTTCCGGGATCCGTATCATTTGGATAGGATCAACATGAACGAAACTTTTTTTTTATTTTTTTTATTTTTTTTTATCCTGAGCAACTCATTAAAATCAAGCTTTGACACTAAAATAATGCAATAAAACATCGATGCAAAAAAAAGCTGATTATTTAAAAATGTATACTAAGCTATGTATCACGATAATTGTACCTATTATTTGATTAAAGACATAAATTTGACAACATCAAATATGCTTACCTAAAAATGCATACACAATTTCATCTGCATACATACCGTTCTCTACGACATGAATGCGAAGCCTTCCCAAAACGAGCTAGCAAATATAGCCGGCTCAGTTATGGGCGGCGCATCACTAGCGGGGAAGTCACCAGTGGGAAGAGCTGGCAAAGACGGAAAAGAGGGAAAGATAGGCAGGAGACACAGACGGAGACAGACACGGAAAAACAGGGAGACACCCCTTAAAGACAGCTTCAAATCATATCTGGGATTCAGTTACGCTCCGAGGCGTCACTTTGATGGCTGACAGCAGCAGAAAAACTGGAGAAGATCTGTGACTGGCCTTTTTTCTTCTTTCACAACGAGGGGGTCAACACAGCCGCAGTGAGTACTGAAACTTAGCTGGCAGTCTGAAGCGGTGTGCGTATCCACGGGCATGTTTCATTGCACAACCCAACATGCGTGTTTGCGTGTGGGGTTGTTTGTAAGCCATGCCGCCTCCTTCTCGCTCAGCCGTACGCGGAGGAATAACAGGGACGTCGGGATGAACGTAATTAAAAATTGATGGCCGCAGCAGTTTCGGGTCAGCTGAGAGGAGAGGCTCTTTGACAGACCTACAACGACAGTGCGTGGAGTCATTCAGCGAAATATTGTACATGCAGCTACAGGCTGCCTCCGGTACAATAAGCTAATAACGCCTCGTCTTGTCTCTCCATGCCTCTAAAGGCGATTATCTGCTGGCTGCACATGAAGCTGCTGACAGACTGAGCTACATTTGCACCACGTATGAGTCACTTATCAATAACTATAAGTTGCATCTCCTGTTGGGACCTTATCAGCTTAGATATTGCACAACACGCAACTTCAAGTAGTGATTGCATTTTCAAATCAACTTGTGCAAAACCTGAAATCTGATATGATTGTGTTGATCTGGGCAGGGGGACGGTGGTGGTGGTGGTGGTGGTGGAGGGAGGGAGGGAGCCGTGGTTTCCTACTGGTCCCGCCCGCCCACAGCTTCATTTCGTGGCACCACCCCTGCAACATCCAGTCAGGGAACTGAGCTGCTTCCTTCCACTGAAGTTTCTGTAAACACTGGACAGATTTACAGTGCCTTGCACAAGCGGTCACACCCCTTTGACTTTTCCACGTTTTGTTTTCAAACTTTAATGCATCTTAGTGGGATTTGTGAAGGGGGTTGATGAGGGTTTTCCACAATGTGCATGGTTGTGCTAAATCCACCCAAGTCAATACTTCGCAGAGCTCCACAACTCCCCGTGTGTTTTCTGTCAGGCTCTTGCTAGAAAGTTGTTGGAGCAGAGATGCGTCCAAAACCTGCTGGACCTCGAACTGCTCTAATACAGAGCCAGCTGTTGCTGAACTTACCGCTGCAAAGTCTTTCTATGTTTATTCATTCTTCTTTGTAAAGAGATTGAGCTCAGTCGGATGCAGAGAGATGCTCGTTTTCCTTCACCTTCAAAATGATATACAACAATAATAATTATGAGGCGAATTAATTAGTTTGTACCTGTAGCTTGACTAAGTGCAGAATGTCAGGTCATCCTTAAAAGTCTTGAATTTATGTAGCTAAAATTGAAATTTATTGAATTTACTTTTACAAAAGTAAGTTGGCATTTAATATGTTAATTGTATTAATCTTGTATATTCTCTTTATTATTATTCAGACGTCTTCTTTTTGACTGAGGCTACCGCTAACTGGCTAACTACCCTGTCTAGTCTAGCTAGCTAGCTAACTAGCTAGCTAGACTAGCTGGCTAGCCTTTTGCGACCAGTTCGCTGGACGCAGTTTATTTATTTCTGTGGAGATATAAGTCTTGCATTCGATTCATAATGGTCTTAAAAGGTTTTACATTGGAGTTGGTGAAACCCGCAGAAACTCTGAAGTGAAAAAGTTTACTTTGCAGAGGACTGTAAATGTCCACACTAGCCACAAACTTCATAGTTAACTTATGCAACACCTGAGAAGAAGAAGTCCCACATCAAAGGTTATTGAAATCCCTCGAGGTCTTCATGGTTTTACATTAACATGATGGACCTGAAGTTGAGAGAATCTTCTTCAAACAGTGTCTAAAAATATATTTTTACTAGTCAGGCAGGTGCAGGGAGGTGTTTCCCTTCAGTCTTTTGGGAAGCACTTGTTCATATTAGTTTTTTTTTTTCCTTGACGTGATGAGAATTGCTCCTAAAAAGACTGGGTCACCTTCACCTCCTGGTTTCCTCCTGTTTTACCTGGCAAGTTAACTGTGCAAACACATTCCTATCCCTATAATAGGCCTGGAGGAGTTCGGCTCTCCCTCTTGCTTGATTAGTTTTGCACTTCCCTGCTTTTGTGTTAATTATCAAGTCTCCGCAGTACATTTACTCTTTTTTTTTTTTTTTTTTCTTTTTGTCAGGAAAACAGCAGCCAGGATTAGATAAGCAGAATGTGGATCTGTGCATAGAAATAAAAAGGTGATGTGACGTGTGAACCTTTGATTATACGGGTGTTTTGATTGCATCATGAGTTCACTTCCTGTGGTCCACAGTAGCCTGGAACTGATCCTATCTGTTCGGTATCAGTGTTGTGCTCTGATACCGATAAACACACTGCAGACAGAGGTAAACGCTCTGTCTGCAGTGTGTATACCTCTTCCTGCAGACAGAGCTGTGCAGACTGAAGAGAAAAACCTAACGCAGACTGTTGGACGTACGTGAAAAGAGTTTCTAACCTACTTAAATCAACACATTTTTCACAATTTCATCAATTAAAACAAACCGACCAGGAGTGTTTGATGCCTTTTAAACTTTAAAATTATGGCTCTAACACATATGAGCAAGTTTAGGCAAGTAGTTATTTTCTGGTAACTATTTTTATTATCTTACTTAGATTGTCCTTCCTATTGTGAGGAGGGGTAGAAAGAAAATAGTCATATTTACTTCCAGAATCAGGAAATTGTGATTTATTAAAAAGTTTTTAGATACTCTGTTAGACTTAATGAGGTTTATTATGCTTTTTAAATGTTAATTTCAAAAGTATTGTTGAGGGGGTCTATAATTGGGGATTGTGGCAGTTGGGGATTTTATTAGATACATTTATGCTGTAATTTAAAGCCAATTTTCTTTTTTTGTTTTTGTAACTTTGAGTGAACCAAAATTAAAGGTAGAATCTTTTCATTTTAAGACTATGCTGCTTCATTAAAATATGAATTTACTTTTAGACTTTGTCACCCAGACACTGGAGAACGCTATTCGCAAATCTGTTCAAGTTTGAAAAGTTTGGGTTTTGGTGCATAATTCAGCAGCAAACGATCATAATGATTTGTCTTCAGTGCTGTGCCCTTACATAGAGACAGGGACTGGAATGAGGCCCAATCACAAACGCTTACAGCCAAACAGCAAAATCTGACTTCACTTCACTTCACTTCAATTTACAGCTGCACTACATAAATCCCAGTCTGCTCAAACACTGACCTGGTGGGAATCTGCACTGGGGCTCATTTTGTGAAGACAATGGATGAATGAAGTAGATTGGAGCATCCGACAATTAATACAGATTTTTTTTAAGCACTTAAAAAATAATCTGATTGCTGCTTAAAGAATTTTGAAAGTTTGGGAAGCTGAAATACCTAGGGGCAATGCTACTTGCCACATTTGGTTTGTTTGGTGAAACATAAATTGCATTCCCGGGTTGACTGTTATTTACAAAGCAGCCAATCCAGCAGTGCAATTTATCTTTCTCTGTATTCCCATTTTTTTCCCCAATGCATTAATTGAAAAGCTTTATCTGTCAACATCTGCTGTTTTTGGCAATGAACCAGTTTAGCTTTATTTTCTTAATGACTAGAAAACATCTTAAAGCACTCCTAACCCATTTACTGCGGCGCTAAACAAGTATAAACAAAAATTACTGACATGGTTATTTAATTTGCAGATATTTATCGCAGCCACAGCAGCTCTTTGTGATGCTGATTTTGCTCATATTGATGTTAAGATCATATATTATTAGTTTGAATATAACTAGAGCTGGAAAATTAGACTTTTTCCACTTTTTTCAAGGCTGAGTATTACTGTTTGCGTCAGCATTTTTACAGAAATTGCACGAGTTGGGAGTTTTCCATTCACACTTTTTATTTGTCTGATTAAACAATTTGCTCCCTCTGTTGCTTCTTAATTTGCACAACTGCTTGGTTTTTGCCCAGAAATTTCCCAGGTGAGGAGGCCAAGCGAGCCGACTGTCAGGATTGTTTTTGAAGAAATTGCTGAAAAGCAGACAGAAGCAGTGCATTCTGTGGGAGTGAATAACTTCCTCTGGTTTCACGTTGGGTCGCATTTATTTAAAGCTGCAAAAACACCAGAAACCACAGAGGAGCAGAGATTGTCCTCTTTTAAAGCAGAGAGTTGATCCAGATCTATCATCGTTACACAAATATTTACTGGAGAGACGCATTTTATCCAACATAGAAAAATAAGGCAATGTTATTTTTTTGTTCTGTTTCTGAATCAACTGCATTGTTCGTCTGTGGTTGCACTGATGCAGGTCTAGTAAAAAGTGTAACAAGATTGAGCGTTAACAAACTGTGTGAATTTACATTAGGAAGCATGAGGGTTTCATTATTTCCTGAAAAGTACGTTTTATGTTACGAGGTTTCACTCACAACAGTGGAAAAAAGGATGTTAACATGACTCCACATGTTTTTTAGTAGTCGTACGCTACAAAATTGATTAATTATGACAAATAGCTTGTTTTTTTTTTTGTTCTTTTGTTGAGTTTTATCTATTCAAAAGCAAAGCAGGAATCGTAGGACCGAGAGCATGAAAATCACTTTTTTGAGCCACTTTGAAACTGTAGGAGAATATCCCACAGATTTTTTTAGTTTAGGGGTTTTATTTTGTCCGATTAGCACAGTTTACAGTTTACAGATTAGTGTATTAATTTATTGTGCACTTGTTTCAGTTGGCAGTGATGTTGATTTTTAGTTTTTGTTCATTATGCTGCTGCGGCTGAAACAGTCAGAGATGTGAACAGTTCAGGGGAAATCTTTGACTTTTCTCAGTGACTAGAACTAAATAGCAACTGATTTTGTCAGGAAAATGATACCTCTTTGAAAATATATTTTATAGCAGTTGGATATTCTTTGTGCTTGGTAAAGTATTTTGTGTTGATCCAGCTCTATGTGTTGGATCATTGCACCACTGACTGATGCAGGGATGACATTTTGTTCCCCTCTGAATTAGTGAGCTCAAATTAAAGGTGGAATTGTCCTAAATTTTCCATTGTGAGATTATGATCCTGCAATAAAATATTATGTCTTAGTGCTTGTTATACATCTTTGCCTGGGGCGCAGTGAAAACAGAAAACAACTGTACTGTCAGCACTGTTGTTGTTGTTGTTGCAGAAAAAGAAACAGTGAAAGTTGAAAGAGCAGAGACTGGTGAGTGGCAGGTAATCTCCTTAAATCATCAGACAGATTACGCTCAGAACAAGCACAGCTTCCTCCGCCAGCGAGGCGAGTTGGGATGACTCAGTCAGATGTACAGCACCAGCGAGTCCTTTCAAGCCACTTCAAATCTCACCAGCCCAACAGGAGAGCAGAAATATCCAACACCAATAAAATGTGTCTTCATTGAGCGCAGATCCTCAGGCGAGACACAAACTTTGACAAAATTGTTTAGGCTGAGCCGTGTGCGTTTCTGTGTCACGTTGTCGCCCCGCGATAGATGCATGCGCGGTTGTCACAAATAGAACATGCTGAGCGCATTCAGGAATGCTGCAGTTGGAAGGGAGAGGTTGTGAAGGGAAGAAACGGAAGAATCAAGAAGAAGAACTTCTTCTTCGTTGATGCTTTTCTTCCTCTTCCTCGGGAAGAGGAAAGGAACTGGAGGTGTCACAAAAAAATGGAAGAAAAGTAATATTTTCTCAGGATAACAAACCATGTTCAGCACTGACTACACGTTCAATTTGTTTAATTAAATGCTTGTTTAAATCCTCTTTAATCAGGTTTTAGTCTTAACAGTGAGCACTTGTGTAGTTATACTGACATGTGTAATAAAGCAGATTCAGATCACAGTTAGCTTTATAACTATATACGCTCTATTTCCCAGTGTTTTCCACATAATAATTAGATGAAACTTGAAACCAAAAGTTTAAAACAGAAATTTAATTCATGATCTAAATGCTCTTGATTAAAACAGAGAAGCAATATACTCTACTGTTGCTGAAGTATTACAACATTGATTATTACAGTTTAATGTTTGGATTTTGATACATCGATTAATGATTTAAAAAAAAATCATTCTGCTCAGATAAACACAAATCTAAAACAATGATATTAGCAGAATAATTACGTACGAAAACCAGCGTGTTTTCAGACTCTCCCCTGCTGCTTTTTTGCTTGGCAAGCAAACTAAAACTTTTTTTTTTAGATAACCGCTTTTTTTTTGTAAGATAACCGCTGCTACAAGAGCAGCGGTTATCTTACAAGAGCAGCGGTAAAATATCCTACCAGATTTACCCCAGAGGGTATTTCATATCCACAAAAAGTTTGTGGTTGAGGTGCAACTCTCTAAAGGACACAAAATCAAATTGTGGGTTTTGAAATTCATCGGGGTAACTGGCTGTATTATCATTCCAACCTGGGAAAAAGAATGGTTCTAATTCATCATTAAAGCCCCCAGATTAAAATGACAGTCCTGCCCCTAGAGAGTGAGCATAAACTGTCCTCCAGGGTTAGTAGGGGGAGCGCGTGATTCAAGTATTTTCTGGATCTTTTTGCCTTAGACCCCTTTATTGATCACCTGTTTAGAAAAGATCGAGGAAACGCTGCAGATAACCCCAGGCTCAGTCAGCATCTAAAACCACCAGATGGAAATCACCCACCTGTGTTGCACACTGGTGGGTTCTTCATGTGACCCTCAGACCGGATAACCTGAAAACACAACAAGGCCGGCGTGTGTTGTGCTTTGCACGAGGTCAGTGAAAATAAAAAGACGATTGTGTGCTTTGTATAATCATGTGATAAATAAGTGACTCTAGCATGTGTGTGGGGGGTGTTTGTTCAGTAAATGCTTGAGTGGAACCAAACCCTTAGCATGTTTAGACGCTACAGAGAGAGAATTGGGACGTGAGTGTATATGTTATCTACAGGTCAATAGGTTCTGAAGGGAGAAGGAGCAGCAAACCCCCAAACCAACACTTCCTCTCATTTCTCATATTAGCAACTGAATAGCTATAAACTACGTTCCTATACTGTCTTGAATATCTGGAATTTATATATAACATAGTTAAGGTTGGGTGTTTATCGTACCGTTTATTGTGATAAATTTATTATAAGAAGTTTGATTTAATGTTCTCATGATAAATTCCAATTATAATGATGTTTATAAAAGCCCAACCCTGTCCTTATTGTCGGGATTGTTATTTTTCCCATTTTCTTTTCGCGTCAATAAATGGAAATAAATTTGAAGATATGATTAAATGCAGTTGCTGTGTGCAGGCCAGTGATACAAATGACACGTCTTTATGTGGCTGGTGTCTTCAAGAAGCTTATTACAAATGGGTTTGTTTCTCAAGAGAATTATGATTGCTGTGTCATGCGGTCACAGCCATACAGTTACAAATACTACTTGCCACTACTTGTCCTCATTATCTTAAGGACCACAGGACGTCATGATAAAACTTTAGGTCCACATCGCCCAAGCCTTATTGTAGTCAATGGAAAGGTGAGAGACATTCATCCACTAATCCGCCTGTCAAGTTGGACAGATGGGTTGAACTTTTGTATTTATACTTTTCATGAATTGAAGTCTGTGCATTTCCCCTAAGATCATGTATTTTATATACTTTAGTTGTCTGTAAGCAAGTTGATTTGTATATGTACGTTTGTTCCTAACTGTAGATGTAAAAGTAAAATCCCTGTATGTGTATGTGTGTGTGCTGGAGGCGGGGTCCTGGCCTGTTTCTTTCCAGGTGTGTGTTTTTTGGCCTGAGGGGAGATGGAGCAGATGGTCCCTGTTTACGTGGCGTCCCAGGGTGAGGGTGTGTTTTGCTTCAATGTCTCTCTGCCCCCCACAGATCTAGATAAAAAAATAAAAAATCACAAGATTCAGATTGTAAAAGGTGTGAAAAGGGGCAGGAAGACTAAAAGGCTTCAGCTAATGAAGCGTTTACCACTGCAGTTACACACTTACAAGAGGCCACATTTTCCTGTCATTTAAATATGCAGAGGGTTGCCTTCCCGTAAGGGAAGAATGTGGATCAGATGACCGGTTCGCGTGTCCAACGGTTCATGTGTTCACTGATCTGAGGGTGACATCATTGTCTCCAAGGATACATAACGCGCTTGAGTGTTGACTCATTTCAAGAGAGAAAATTTCAAAATGCTCCTTCACTGTTGACATAGGCTCAGTTCAACCCTGTAGCCTGCACAGGCTGGACACTTCAGGAGCCCTGGGAAATTAGAGCGTCCAGATTGTCAGGCTTGGATTTTTATGTCACAAAGCATTATCAGAAAACATGTCAACCGAGGCAAAAAACTTTGATTCAAAGGGCAACAAAAAGCTAATCTCATCACCCAGAGGGGTGCTGCAGAAATGACACGTCTCATTATTTTCACTGCTATGGAAATTATGAGGATTACGATTGACTTAATCGGTTTCTTTTAGGTTATTTGGTTCATCCAACACACATGAGCTATTTCCAGGCTGTCATGACAAAATGTTAATGTCTTGGTGTTTGAGAC
The DNA here is from genome assembly GCA_903067095.1 of Girardinus metallicus. NCBI lineage: Eukaryota > Metazoa > Chordata > Actinopteri > Cyprinodontiformes > Poeciliidae > Girardinus > Girardinus metallicus. Next base: position 14,885 of record CAEGAE010024831.1, read on the forward strand.
ATCAGTATAACAATTAATATTTTTGGCATCTGCTGTAATTGATTCAGCATTGCGTATGATTAACAGAAGAATAGGAAATTGAAACTATTCATTTATATTTAAATTTATGGCTTTCCACCTTTCATTCAAAACACTTTGTTATATTTTTAGTGCGTATTTGGCAAATTTTGTTCAGGGGAGGCACACAACTATTTTAAGGTGCATTTACATTGATCAAGGGGCGCTACTACCGAATTCTTCACCACAGATCGACAGTTTGTTGGTTGAAGCTTGGACATAATTAACTTTTCTAACAAGAGGATCAACCAAATTTATAGTCATTGATTATCAACCATAACTGTTTATGAATTGTCTAAAGCTGCGCCGTGCCAACATTGTATTTCAGCTTCTCTGTGCTAGGTGTACTATAATAGTCAGATATTTTTGAGGAGCTATACTCGTTCATGTCCTTATATTTCCTCATTCATATGTATTGATTTGTTCAAGTGGTGAGTAGAAGCAGAATTTGCTGTAAATGTGGTCACTCAGAGACAAAACTCAAATCCCCAACCTGGGCAGATTTATGTGTTTTTGCGTTCCCTGATCTTTCCTAATCAAGGCTCTTTCTGTCTCTCTTTTTTTTTTCAGTTGATCCTATCATCCCAGGCTTTGTGGATCACCTCACTGTCTTTATCTGAAGAGATTCCCCTGTTGATTGCTACTTCATAACAAAGCCTATGGATTACAGAGGGTATTGGAAAGGCTTTGATCCCAGCTATGTCAATACCGTGACCCAACCCAAGTGAAGAGGAGCTTCAGTTATTTATTTATTTTTTTCTTTTTGCTGTTTTTGCAAATCAGTTTGACTGGGACTTTCATCGGTTATATGTTTTATTTGATCAGCTGCTTTTTTTGACCCAAACACTCTCGCGCGCAGCACCTGGCTCTCCTTCCGCCACCATGTACGGTAGCTCCCGTTCTGTCTCAAAGCTGGACGTCGTCGGCTCCAACGGTAACGGCTCCGTGTCCGGGAGTCCCGGCCGCTCGCCGCGCCTACCGCGCTCCCCCCGTTTGGGTCACCGACGGAACAACAGCAGCAGCTCAGGCGGCGGACTCACCGGCACAGGAAAGACTCTGTCCATGGAGAACATTCAGTCCCTGAACGCTGCCTACGCCACCGGGGGTCCCATGTACTTCACCGACACAGCCGAAGACTCGGTGGGGAGCATGGGCAGCGGGCTGAATCCCAGCGTGCCCAAAAGCACCATGACCCTGGGGAGAGCCGGAGCCAGGGTGCCGTATGGGGTGAGGGCAGCAGTGATGGGGAGCAGCCCGAATATAAACACAGGAGGAGGGGGAAGCAGCGCCGCCCTCATGCCCGCTGATGCCATAGCATTCGGAGGGGAGCTGCAGAACCAGCCTCCACAAGCAGCCACTGTTCCTCACTCCATGAGACAGGTGAGACTTCTGACCTTTCACCTTATCTATGGCCATCCACCTTAACACCAACAGTCGTGACATGAAAGTTTTACCATATGCCAATATGGAATTAGTCCTATCACGATAACAAATTTTGCTAGACAATAAATTGTCCCAAAACTTATAGCGATAAATGATTATATTGTTGTTCTGAGACCATTTTCAAGTAATATAATAGTAATAATGGCACACCAATGCAAGAAGACATTCTCAAGGATCCAACCTTTAAATTCTAATGAACATTTAAACACTGGACATTTTACATCTCCAAAATAAATAAAGAAAGCAACAGAAACAATAAATAAAGTGAACCCAGAAGTCTCTGTAAAAAAATGATCTTTCAAAATGATTCAAAGATAATTCAATAATTTTGAATTGTTGAATCAAAATGATTGAATTCAACAATTCAATATTGAATTCAATAAAAGACTGAATATTTTTATCATTCAGTTTTTGGTAAGAAGAGAAAGTAAAGAGAAAAGCAATAAATCAAGTAAATGAAAGTTATTGAGTTTCTTTTCATTTTTGATGCGATTAATTGGTTTATTGTTTATTGTGACTGACAGGCCTATATGGAATACACATTTTTCAAATTTGCATCTGTAAAGAAGCTTGAAAACATGGATTATTTTCAGTCTTCATGTATCAAACGAAAAGGAAATTATTGCACATCACCATGTGATGTCATTGCAGTGTTGCTTTCTGTAATAATTATAATTGCTCTGGCCTGTACTTTGATTTTCTGACTAAGCTGTTTCTACAACAGTTTTCTTCCAATTAGACAAAGCAGGATCAATGTGAGTG
>CAEGAE010024833.1:0-35204 GCA_903067095.1 Girardinus metallicus
TGCACTGAACTCATGACTGAGCACAGACGGGTAATAACAGATGATGTGTATGAAATTACTAATCTTTATGTAAGACTCCGTCAAATGATCAGTGATGGGCTGGGGGAATAGTTTCTCCAAATCACCCAGGTCCACAAAACATCTAACAAGTCAGATATTATGTCAATATGTCCTTTGTAAACACTGTGATTGTAAAACTAAAATGCATGAATGAGTTACAATTTGTTTCTATGGTTTACTTAAAAAGACTAAGACATTTTAGTTTCCTTCAATGTTGAGGTCAAGGTCAATCTATTAATTTCTATGCAAAATACTAGCCTCTTGTTGAAAACAGCACTAAATAGTGAGACACCATCTCATTAAAATGAGATAGTATCTCATTATTTTGAGATACTCTCTCATTATAATGAGATACTATCTCATTATTTTGAGATAGTATCTCATTATAATGAGACAGTATCTAATTATTTTGAGATAGTATCTCATTATAATGAGATAAAATCTCATTATTTTGAGATAAAATCTCATTATTTTGAGATAAAATCTCATTATAATGAGATAGTATCTCATTATAATGAGATAATTTATTTTTTTTTTTAACAGAGTAGCAGAAATGGGCTTCCATACTATTAAAATGTCACACACACACACAAAATATTAAAATTGTGTATACACACTAATAAAATATTACACACGCATACAATTTTTTTTCTCACATGCATACATAAAAGATTAAGATTTCACATATAAACTAATAAAATACAGACTCACCTTTTGTATGTGTGACAGTTGTCACGGAAGAGGCGGGGCATAATTTGGAGATCAGATCGCGCATGCGTTGATGCTACAGTGACGTCAGCTTCAAGTTGGATATTGGAGTTACACTGCGTGAGCGGCATTTAGCTCAAGGTTAATCCGATTTATGAACGCTAATTTCGGCCAACCGTTCTCTCCCTCTCCCTTCTCAAGCGCTCGGAAGTACACTTAGGTCTGTACTCCGGCGTTAGAGCCGGCTCTAACTCCTTACTCCGGCGTTAGCTCCGGAGTTAGCTAACTCCGGAGCTAACGCCGCAGCTAACGCCGGAGTAAGTGCCGGCTCAAACGCCTTACTCCGGCGTTAGCTCCGGAGTTAGCTAACTCCGGCGTTAGCTCCGCTTCCTCCTCAAGTGCTCGAGGTCCACTTAGATCCGGAGTAAGCGGCGTTTAGCTCAAGGTTGATCCAATTTATGAACGCTAATATCGGCCAGCCGTTCTCTACCGCTCCCTTCTCAAGCGCTCGGAGGTTCACTTAGGGCTAATTCCGGTTCTAAGGCCGTCTACTCCAGCAAAACGGCAGAATAAGCCCTAAGTGAACCTCCGAAAGCTTGAGGAGGGAGTGGTAGAGAACGGCTGGCCGAAATTAGCGTTCATAAGTCGGATTAACCTTGAGCTAAACGCCGCTTACACCATGGAGCTCCAATAGCTAACTTGAAGCTAACGTCACTGTGGTATCAACGCATGCGCGATCTGATCTCCAAATTATGCCCCGCCTCTTCCGTGACAACTGTCACATACAAACATTGAGTCCCTCTCATACATATGAAACATGTCTCACACATACAAAAGGTGAGTCTATATTTTATTAGATTATGTGTGAAATCTTAGTCTTTGTGAGAAAAAAAATTGTATGCAGGTGTTATATTTTATTAGTGTATGCTCAATTTTTAGTATTTTGTGTATGCGTGTGAGAGAAAAATTGTATGCATATGTGATAATTTTGTACTGTATATGTGCAATTTTTGTATTTTGTGTATGCGTAAAAATTGTTTGGGTGTGACATTTCAATAGTATATATATGCAATTTCAATATTTTGTGTGTGTGTATGAGTTTTTAGTAGTGTGTGAGAGACAAAACATAGTTTTTGCCCTAAACGGCCCCTCATACTCATCTACCAGCTACAGTTGATTGGGACACTGTTCTTGGTACATGAGACAAATTACCTCAAACATCATTTTAATAGCTGATTTTTTTTTTTCACAGTCAAGGAATTTGTTCACTGATGTCTGTAATATTAATGTACTGTGAGTGTCCTGATTACATTTAATTAAAGTAGATATTAAGAGGGACCTATCAAACCAAAAGTCTCCATGAGAATTTCATGCTGTGTTTTTGCTGCTTCATAATTAATGGTAAGCTTAATTTGCAGCCACTGTACTAGAAATGTATTTCTCTAGATGTCAGGTCTCTGAGAAAAGAAATTACCATGATATCCTGCATAGGATCAGAGGAAAAATGTAATTTCTCCTTAAGAGGCTGCGATAAGTTGGAGGAGGAAATGACTGCATTTCGCTGTATGTTTTAGTTCACACTCTGTGAGTTTTAACAAGGCAGAATAGTGCTCTGTTTGCAGAGACGTTAGGGACTTTGCAAGGTCGTCCAGTTTGGACACAGTCCAACTCTTAATTCCATGGGAGAACGATTGCTTGTTTGTCAACGCCATCAAGCTCTCGTGTGATGAAAGGAAACATGCTTTTCATTTGGAAGTGTAAGTATTTAGAGAGAAGCTGTGTTTGATTTACCTCCTCTTATCTTTGTTATGGTTCCAAAATATGATCATGCCAGATGTGGCATGTGGTACAAGGCTATGTCTGGAGCCATAAATGGTTCATATCTCGGAGCGTGTTTTGCTTCGGTCCAGCCGTACCAGGAGGTCAACCCAAGAAAAATAGGAATTGGAAATTTCTGAAGCTGTTAAACACCAGTGTCTGACACCGCATTCCACCATCTCTGGGTATTTTCACAAATCAACCCATCAGCACCACTACAGTGTCATCCTGTTTAAGAAAGATCTGTATAAACTGCTGAGAGGGTCACATTTTTATACTAATGATTAATATCTTTTAAAGGCCAGTTTTGTTTATAGACTTCATAATCTATTTAACTTTTGGGTTTGGTTGCTTCTTATGCTTTTTAGGATATTTAAAAGATATTTCAGTTCCATTGTTATGTGTTGTTTTTTTCACAAAATTAACAATTATTGATCTTTGAGAGGTTGAAGTTCCATTATTATGCCATTAATGTGTTAAATTTTTTCTAACTTTGTTTTTTTTTTAAGATTACAATTTATCCTCAACTTGTTTCAGTACAACAATACAACTGACCTATGGACATCTTTACTTGATTTGTAAATACAGTATTCTTTCGAATTCATTAGATGTTGAGAACCTCAGGTGACCCTTCAATTTTTGTTTTCCATTACGTTCAGTTTTGGACTCTGACTAGGCCATTACAAATGTAATGTCTTTAACGTTCTAGCAGACTTCGAGGTTTTGGGTCAGCATTGACTTTAATTTGGAAATGTTCATAATTTTATCAGTATAGTGTAAAAAATTTTAATAAATAAATAAATAAATAAATACATGGATAAAAATAATAAAGAAAACTCTGGTTCCATCTGAAGAAAAGTAACCTAAGAGCATGACAGTGCCAACAATATACTTAATGGTAGTATGTTTTGCTGATACTCGTTTTTTTATTATTGTATTTTTTTATATATCTAGTTTCATCAAATCATAACAGATTCTCCTTTAAGCTTATAAGAAACATTGATGTGGGTATTTTCTTTGGAAGAAAAGGAAATTCTTCTTTCCGGCTGCCAAACATTGTCCACACATATAGAGAATACAGTAGATTATTTTGCAGGAGATCGATCAGTTTTAGCCAGAAATTTCTTTAATATCGCTGTTGGCTTCTTGGCAACCTCTGACTGGCTTTAGTTTTGTAATTTTGAAAGTTTTGGATAAACATCCAGTTTTTGTAATGTTAATATCCCATATTTTCTTTAAATATCCCATTTTCCCAGTGCTAAAGCAAAACAAAATTTTTACTTGGCACATGTTAGTATCATTGTAATTTTGGAAGTTAACTTAGTTTTTTTGTTCATCAGAATTGTTTTGTTAAGATGGAATAAATGGTGACAGGCCAAATCTATGACTTCTCTGCACAAGTCAGGTCCTTCTGTACTTGGACTAGATTTTGCATTTGATCCCGAGCCTATCAACCTTCTTTGTGATAAGGAGTTAATTAGACCTGCAGGTTACCAAAGAATAAAGCCATTGCACATGAACACCACCAAACAACCTATACGCTCCTGTTAAACTTGTCAGAAACCAGACATCTTGTAGCCTAATATCACTTTTATTTTGTTGATTTCACTTTAAAAATGGGCACAGGATGCTGCACGGTCGACTGCATAGACAAGCATACAAAGCAAACTTATCATTTTATTGTGTAACTTTTAATGAGGAAAGATATTATTTATTGTTATCTGTGACTTTTATGAATTGCCTTTTATTAAGCCTATTGTTTGATATTTTGGTTGTAAAACTGAAGGAGGAAATGCAATGGTGAATTTTAGAAAATGCCACAGTTCCACAGTAGAAGGGCACAAATTGTACAAGATTTTTTGTACTGAGATACATAATTTTTGTCCAAAAATTATGTATTTACATAAAAAAACTATTAGCAATCCTAATTTCAAACTGTCTTGCAGCTTTAGACTAATTTGTATTTGGCTTGACTGAGAGCAAAATTACTTTTTGTATTGTAAAGATTACTGGCTGTCCTAGACAGACCTATTATGGAAACCATATTGGTCCTACGGTCACTTTTGGAAACAAGTTTTTGAGGAGTTACTCTTAGAAGTCAAGCCATGAAAGGAGTTGGAGATCTTTTTTTTTCTGACATCATAGTGACTTCTCAGGAAATTGAGGGGAACTCATCTGAAAGAGAGTATTGTGATAGATTCAGATTGTGTGAAATTATTATATGAAAGGATTGTGAAAAAGAGATGGAGTAACAGAAGTTTTGTTTTCCAATTTAGCCAAAGTGCAGCCTATGGCCAGCCAACTATCATAAACCCAGTGATGACAGATGCTTGCAAAACAACTGACAGATGTTTGGAAGATGCACACTCTTGTTGCAACCAGTAATAAATCAGTATGACTATCTTCTTAATTAACACATTTTTACATTTTCTATAAAGTAATTAAAACTCACTTTCTAATAATTAAGATACAAATATGCTTTGCTGCTATCTGATGAAGTTTCTGAGGGAGTGTGAGGTTGAAATGGTTGGGTTTTTTATGTATTGTTTTGAAACTTGCCTAATAAGTGTTTGTCTTGAGATTCAGTGCTTTATTATTCTTGGACATTGTGGCTTTTATTTCTCATTGTGAGTTGAATTGAAATATACTTTATTATTCCCTGATGGAAAAAAGCAGATAAAGGAAGACAGATTGTGGTTTTCAAAATTTTATTTGGCAGAGAAGAACAAAACCTTCTCCAAAAATAAAGTGAGCTGTTTCCCTTCATGTTAACAGCTTCAGTCTTGTATTATTATCAAGATTTGTTGTCCAGGTAAATACCCAGGAATCTGTTGTCCTCCAAGATCTCCACATGTACTCCACATACGGAGATACAGTGGTATTCAACTTATCTTTCTCTTCCTGTTTACATTCATGAAATGAGGTGACTGTGTTCCTACTCCCATCCACCACTTGAACTTCCCTCAACCGCTGAGTCATCGGAGTGTTTACAGATGAGGAGACTCAAAAGTTGGCTAAGAGGTCTAAGGAGTATAAGGGGTGGAGGATGAAATGGTGGGACTACAGTGCCCTGCAGAACTCTTCAGATATCTAATCCCTTACTCATACAAATTCTGGCCAGGCTATGTGGCAGTCTTATATTCCTCAAAGCATTTGACTATATCAAACTCCACATCCCGGTCATTTTCACGTGGATCTTGGTCCCCAGCTTCCTTTCTTTCACTCAGTTTTAAGCAGTCTATCAAAACAGCTCAAACCTTCTTCATGCATCAATACAATAGACTCATATTGTTGTTCTACTTCTCCTTCAGTTCACTGACCTCCAAATCTTCAGCTAGTTGTCTCTCATGGCTCTCTAGTATCAGAGAGAGACAGGAAGAGATCTAGACAACAAATACTCAATCCTCTGTGAATATGAGATGACATCAGGGAGTTTTAAGGGTTCAAGTCGGGGGTATCTACAAGATTTTCTATTTTTTGGTTTAAAACAAACGAACAAAGAAAACGCTTCAGAGTCTGGGATGGTTACTGTCAGAGATGGAATTGGTCTTGTTTTCTGGCTTTTTGTGTTTGTATAGTCTCAGACAGTTTCTCTCCAGAGGAATACCGAGTTAAAATCTAAGTAAGAGATATTAATAATCCTAACCATTTAGGGCAGAAATCCCACATGTTTTAGACATGTCCCTGTTACCACATACCTGATTCAAATGAATGGGTGATTAACAGGCTTCTGCAACACTTGGAGACATGCAATCGTTTGAATCAGCTCTGCTGGAGTGGGGAAACATCTCAAACATGCAGGACAGTGGACCTTGAGGGCCAAAGTTGGGATCACTGATTTAGGGGATTTAGCTCTCCAAATACAGTTCTATTTTTTGTTTAATGTTTATGAAAAAAAAATTCTCCACCTATACAACAGTTGAGCAAGGCAGGATGGAAGCATTGTTGCAATAGGAATTGACAAACAAATATGTACCTCATCAGCAAAATAGAACAACTTATATTAGTTGTTCTATTTTGAACAACTAATAATTGTTGTTTAAACAACTTTGACTAGTTGGGACTAGTTGTTAAAACAACTTTGACTAGTCCCAGTTGTCATGGCATCTGAATCACTGGTTGGTGGAGTCAGATCTTTGTATTTAGTTTGTTTCACCAAGAGGTCAATCAATTTCATTGGATTTATGGAAGGCAGCTGCATGTCTACCTTTTTATGTTATCTAAAGCAATCCCTAAGCAGGTTTCCCCTAAAGTTCTTTCCAAATTTTATCATGTTTCAGCCACAAAATGTTGTGTATTTTGGAGATTATGTAATAAATCAGCTGCAAGTGTTTTGGAATTTGCCTGTACCAGCTTTGCACATTTAGAGACTAAAATTCTTAAATTTACTTTTCAGTCAGACTGTATAGAGACCTTCTGTGAACATCAGTTGTCCCACAGATTGTTAGACTTAAGTCTGGAAGTCTGAAATAATAGATTAAAGAACAAAAAGTTTTATTGTCTCTAGTGGCCTTTATTTGAGAATGGTGAGATAAGAAAGTGGGTAATGAGAGAGGGGAACAAAGGTGGTAAAAGGTCATTAGGCCAGGACACAAACCTGGCCTGATGACAGATGCATCGAGAACTGAGGCCTTCATAAGAGGATTGTGCTTTACCCCTGCATCATGACAGCACCCCAAAATAGTTGATAAAAAACCAGTGTAAATACAAAACCATCGTAGCAGACAGTTTGATTTTTCTACGTTAAATGTTGTATCAGAATCAGATTTCCTTTTAATCTCATTAATAAATCACAACAAAATTTAAAAATAGCAACTCTCGAAGAAACAACACTGTAGAAAAAAAACAGTAGTTGTGTCCTGCTGAAATCATTGCTATGGGTGAAAGTGCACTGCAATAATACTATCATCCAATCCTCACACCTTCTTAGTGCGACTCTTTTGCTCCTAAGTAATTTGTTACTCTTGATGTTTCCTCTCTTGTGCAATTCTAATGCTGATGTAAGTCATAGCTGAGGGACTAACTGTCAGGTGTCATTCATTTTTTAAATGTATGCAATACCACCTACTGTCTGTAGGGGCGCAGCAGGACTCATTAAACAGCAATTGACTGACATGGTTACAGGAGGAAGATTTATTGGTTAATGGCAAACTAGGACTACATTTTCCAAGCTCTGAAAACTCAGAACATACACCATCTTTTTATTTTACTGTTGGTTCAGATTGTTTCATGTGCTCTTAAATGCAAAGTTGTTAAGGGTTTGGTTTGCAGGATGATGTGGGGGAGCGAGAGAGAGGAGTCATGGAGTTTTACAGCCTTTCAGCTCTGATGAATGTGTCTGGAATAAGTGCCGAGGCTCTTCATTGCAAGAAAGCATCGCTCAGCTCAGCAGTACTCAACCTAAAAAATTAAGTAAGCGTTGTTGTACGCAGCTGTGTCTTGGCATGGCAAAGCTTCACTGCAATTTGAGAGTGATAGATAAGATGAGGAAACGCCCAAAGGCCATGTTGTCACTGATGAGTAACGTGCTGAAGTGAGTGGAGCTGGCATTGGCTCTTGTAGGACCCATTGAGAAATTGCATGTGAGAACACAACTCCAAATCAGAGTCCACCAGTATGTTTCCAAGGCAAAAAAAAAAGAGCATGAGTCAGATTTGTGCTTCAGCCAAGCTGATGTGCATAATGACTGCAGAGTCTTTTTGTATATCTGCATCAAAAGAGAATGCATTTGATTAAAATTGTATATTTGGGAAATAAGTTGGATATACAGTGCTGATTACAGTATAAGAGGTCATGTCGTGATGTTATGTTGCAGTGATAAACTTTCTGCGTTTAATTGCTACCATGATGTTGTCGTGTGCATAAAGACAGCATTCATTTTTAGAGCAATTTGCCACCATCTGGTTCAGCTCTTCTCATTCACATAATCAATGGGTAAAAGACTTTGGTTAAAATGACGCACCCTTGTTTTTCCATCAGTTCATTTCTTGGTGTAATTTTTCAACCATAACCTCTTGATTTTTTTTTTCTAAACACAACCTTAAGCCTAACCATTCTACAGTCTTCAACTTAGTCTTAGGATTTAAACATTTTCTGGGACCTGACTAGACCACAAAAATGAGGCCAGCCCCCAGAATGTGACTAGCACACACATTCTTAAAGGTCACAGTTATTATTTCCTATATTGTGTTATTTTCTGACCACACTTATAAACAAGTAAATCACATTTGGTTAAGTTACTTTGCCTTCTTGACTCAACAAAACTATTTCCTTTTTTAAAGTGTGCTATTAAATCATAATATTAGCTTGAAAAGCATAGAATTGAGTCAGATCTCATACCAACACGGCACAGATGTTTTCTGAGTCACAGGGATTAATCATCTCAAAGATATGTAACAATCCTTCTTTCAGCCCACTTTGGAGAAGTCTTAGTCAGTGAATTTATTGTGACTCTTTTTGTTTGAAACTACTTCTGTGCCACTTATGGATTGTCCTACTTAAATAACTCATGTTGAGCTAACAGCTCAATAATTAACAGTCTTCCATAAAATGTTTTGACAAATACTCTCTGGTATGGAATCAGATGATGATAAATTTCTCTGCCAGGTTGTAATTACTGACCTCATTTATTAAAAGAAATAGGTCACATTATTGTTGGATTTTGCACAACAATCAGTTGCTGTCAAACGTGATAGCAGATGTGAGGTGGAGATGAGTAACAAGGGCGGTTACAGAGCTGGCTCCCTATTTGTTTGGCTCTGAAACAGTCCTTGTTTATACGGTGGTGAGTGCTACCTCCAGATTGACAGAAACATTACACTGGATTCTTGAGAATGTGTGAGTTTCTTGTGTGTTTTACAACACTTGTCTGTGTGATTCTAAATTGTCATGTGTTTCATTAGGCAGAACATGGTGTTGGGAATTGAAGAAAATATTCACAAAGTAAGGGAGTAAAGTACAAAAGTCTTAATCCACATCACAATCTCCTGGAATGCTATTCCCCATAAAGCAAAAAATTTACTGGAGTTATTTAAAGTGACTAAGACTTTTAGGCAAGATCTCACTAATGTAACCAATGGCAGTACTTTCATTGTTAACATACTAGACAAAATACTACAGTGTTAATATCTTTTATGGAAGTATGTAACTTGGCTGCAATTTATTGGAAGTCAGATTTTCGTACTGTAAAAACTAAGGTTTGATTCATACCAAAGGCTTAACAGCTAATTTGTCATCTTTTCTTAGTTTTTAATGGTGTCTTAAAGGCTTTTCTTCAGATGTGCTTGTTATAAGTTTAAACTGTAGTTTTAAACTTATAGGAGCAGCTCATTGGTCAGGGCTTTCTGCAGTGCTGCTGTGTGAAAGTCTTTGCCAACTGAGCAAGATGGAAATAGCTCTGTTTGTATTGACTTTGACTCAAATAGTGATTAAAGACCTGTTTTTTGCAACTTAAGTTATATAGAAATATCGAGTAGTTTGATGCAACTTGCTATACTTATGTAGGAAATAGCATGAAAGCTATAAAGCCTATAGATCTCAAAAGTATTCAAATTATGAAACAGCCTTTTCCCTGTTTTTTCAAATCAGATAAGTAATATATATGCCGTTTTAACAATAAAGAAGCATTTTAGCCGTGCCTCTTATAAAAAGAAAATCAGTACCATTTAGGGATGAAGTGATATGGATGTGCATTGCCTAATAGACTGTTGTTGTGCACAGGACACAGACCATTTTCCTAATTAAAAATAACATCTCAAATGGATGTGTAGATGCTTTCTAGGACAGATAAAGGATAGCGTGAGTAGTTTTGAAACAGATAATGTATGATAGCTGGGTTAAATCTAGCTTGGTCTGCTAAGCAAGTGCCTTTTTAAAACGCAGTTTCCATTTGCATTTGTTCTTTGTCAGTGCAAAACATCTAATGTCTGCAAGTCACTTTAAATCAAAAACACCTTTCCGTCAACAAATCAACTTCTGGTGAAATCTGTGACCAATGTTGAGATGGTATAAACTTATCACCTCAGTTTAGCCCCACCCTGTCTGCACCTGCAGTACAGCCTGTGCATCTGGCTTCATTCCAGTTAATACCAAAGAAGAAAGTTTTGAAAAAAAAACTAAAAACAGAGAAGTCTTCAAGATGAGTGATTCTGTCCATTCCATATACTACACAGAATTTGTATATGTACCAAAACTGCAAAACAGGGTATTTACGCAAGCCACACATGCCAGAAACCAGTTAGCTGAAAAAATTCAGTGGTTGTTGGCCCTTATCAACACTTAACTTTGTCAACGTCGCAATTCTTTGCTGTATCTATCATGGCTTCCAGTTTTAGTTGGCACTTTTCCATGACACACACCCACAGGAGCTCTCTGGAGAGTTCAGAGCAGGCAGAAGTGTGAGTGGATTCAAATGGAAATATGAGTAAAGTCACCCAAAAATACGACAAACCCAAAGTGGAAGGATCAAACATACCAGCGTGTGGTGACATTAGAAGATATTAGAATTTGCACTGATTAAATGTTGCAGAACTTATCGGATCCATTACATAATCTGCAACATGGGTATTGGATTTCTTTTTAATAATTACGTTGAAACTTTGGAATATTTATTTATTTATTAGAATTCTTAGAATTTAGGGTAAATATACAAATTTAATAAAGAATTCTTATTTAGAAAAGTCAGTTCTTTAAGTCCCATTACTTTTATTTGAGTTGTTTGATTTCAATAAGGTCTTTCATTATTATTTACTGTATTTTAGACTGAAATATCTGCCTTTCTTTAGCTGTTTCACCTCAATCAGTGATTATTAAATGTTTTTTTGTACTAACCCATCAATTAACCTCAACTACTGTAGTTTGGATATGCTGTGGTGGTGCAGGGGTTAAGCACAACTCACATATGGCGGCCTTAATCCTCGACGCAGGTTCAATTCCTGGCCTGTCCACCTTTGCTGCATGTCTTCCCCCTTCTCTTGTTATCCACCTTCCTGTCAATTCACTATAAAAAAATGCCACTAGAGCCAATAAAACCTTTAAAAAACTTTTGTGGACAACTACAAATGTCACAAAATCTCGTGGTGTCCTCAGACTTAGCAATTTTGTTTTTGCTGATTATGTTAAGTTTTACAGTCATAAAATGCTGTATCATAAAAGAAAATGTTGAGCAAAGCAGATGAACTGTAAGTTTTTTTTTTCTTTAAGATGGCGGAGAAAAGTCTAACAAAAACTTAACAGAACCTGAGAGATTCATTTGGCTCTTTATTTGATCCATCCACTGTTTGCCAAAACCTCATCAGAAACACATTCAGTGGAATTGTGGGTGTAAAAAAGCTATTCTCAAGAAAGGGAAGCACAGAGAAAAGACTGATTTATGCCAATTTAAACAGGATGTGAAGTGAAAATAGGAAGCAACAGGTTTTTCTGGGCGATTTAATTCAGATGTGACAATTTCAGTTGAAATCCTGTGGGGTCAGAGGTAAATCAGTTTATATACTTTTAAAGTGGAAAGGGCTATAGCTGCATTTTTGAGTGATTTTTGAGGATTTCTTCAAAAATGGATAGAGTTAAGAATGCAAAAAAAAAAAGATTAGATTTGTCTTGACACTACGCAGCTTAAAGTTTAAGTTTTATTGCAAGCACACTTCAAATTCAGTAAAAGCATATCTGGACTGAAAATCATACCGTATAACAATCTCCGTCACGGATCGGCCTCCCCAGAGTCTGGACCTCAGCAATTCTTAAAGGAGTGTGTGGGTTCATCGAGACACTTAATGGAGCAAACTGCAGCCAAGATTCCAAAAAATTGAAAAAGCAGTTTGGAGAACTACTCCTGAAGAGCACTTAAAGAAATTACAAAGTTTTATTGTTCAGACTATGTTGGAAAAGCTGATGGTAAAAGCTAATATTGACTTTAAATACATGAAAACTATACAACGTTTTGCCCTCTATGTTTTGTTTCCAAATTACTTCAGATGTCACCAAGGATTTTGCATAGTTTTGTATATTCATTAAATCTATACTTTATTTTCCTGATTACCGATGGAACTATGTTTATAAAAGTGTGTGAATAGGGCCACATGGATGAAATTAATTTTAATTACACAGCAACTTTCCCAACTTCACATAACAGCTACATTCTTCAATTTTATGTGATACATTTGAGCAACTTTGTATTAAAATGTTGAATTTACTTATATTCAATACTTAAGTTGTAAGACTTCAGGGTTAGTCTCTTATCAACTTTAGAGAATGAACATTTTTCTCACTCTTTGTGAAATAAGTGAACCTCAGGGAATGAGCAGTATTTGTCTTATGTGAGACTTTGACTGTATGGATATGAAAAAATCGTTGTATAGATGAGATCTATGGGTGACTGAAGAGCTCCTTTTTCACATTGTATTTCATAAAGTCCAATGTTCTTTAGGTTGTCTACACTGTATGTCCTCCATTTTAGAGGGTATAGAAAATGGTTTGAAAATGGCGCAAAAGGAGTCAAAATAGAGAGAAAAATGTTGAAAGAACTTCAGAAAACTCAAAAAAATATATTGATTACAACTTTTGTGATGCTGTAATATAAAATTTTAAGTCTTGAGGCAAAAGTCAGTAATACCCCTGGCAGATTTAGCCTGAAAATAATATTTTAATTGTACCAACATGTTGTTGCTTTAGACAGTTTTTACAAAGGGTTTAATTGCTGTAATGCCAGCAAAAGCTTTCCATTGATCAATTGAGAATGCTATAAATATTGATCGACTTGCTATTTTAAGTTACTCAAGAACAGCTTTTTAGCTGTCATTTCCAAACAAAAAACCTCTGAAAGACAATTCAATTCTGTTCAATTATTTTTTTTAAATGCCAATTCACAACAAATACATAGTTTATATTCATATATATAAGGTCAATTCAAAATTATTTGCATTTGATTCGCAATTTATACATTTTAGATTCATTATAGTTATGCAAATGCATTAATCTATTATTCCAATTGGTGAAAGGTTTTCTATCTAAAAGAAACCCAGCCAATTGCATCAAGTGACCGACTTTTCCTGAAAAAAACATATAACGAAAGTGAGTACCGGTAGTTGATTTCTTACAGTGGTCGATTTTTGCTGCAATCCCTGCATCAATCCCCACACTGAACGAGGAAAAAACAACTCAGTTTTAACAGAAGTTTTGTAAAGACCAACAACACACGCACATACAATAAACACAATGAACACAGAAGAACTATTCCAGAACTACTTTTTATGTTAAAGAAAAAGGAAATTGTTAAATGGGAAGATTAGCACTCTGTTGATCTGTCACACGAAATACCAACAGAATATACTAAGCTGTGTGGCTTCGCCCAAATATGGGTCATGCATGCAACACAGAAAAGGATCAAATAAAATATTTTATTTTGTTATTCACAGTTAATCCATTTATATTGTTTAACAATTTAATCTTGTCAGCCAAATTACCTCACTGAAGCAATAACTTTCACTTAATACTAGGTTTATTTGATATTTACGGAACGTTCAAGGTACCTCTATGTAATATGATAAGACATTTTGTTGCCGTCATTAATTATCAAGATTTTAGCTGTGAGACACTTGCATCTAATACATGTGAGCTGTTGCTGGGAGACTATATTTTAGTTTGACATCAGATCTTCATCCATATTTTCAATAGTTTTGCATATCACTTCATCTTTGTCATCTATGATTGCTTCCACATGTCAGGGACCCGGTGTCCTAACAGCCACACAGGCTTCAAGCATCTGTGGTTTAGTGAGGGGCTCAAGAGTCTCACACAATGAGCTTAGACAGTCACAGAGTCCCTTTAGATTGAATAGATTGAGTGGAAGTGACACATAAAAAGTGGGTGGTGGGATTTTATGAAGACCACTGAGGGAGGATATGAATCTGGGTGGACTGAGGAAACAAAGAGATCTGAACAGACGCATCTGTGGATTTGTTGAGCTGATGAAAGAATTTTGGATGGTGTGTGTGTGCCTAGATACCTTTGAGCAGAGTAGGACATCCATATGTAAACATATACTAAATATATTAAAAGAATACATTGTATAGTGAATTCATAGAAGTTTGTCCACAGAGGGTTATTCTTGAAGGCAGGATAAGTATCTTATCAGTGAACATGACGCGTTGGTTGCCAGATCTACCTATATTTAAATGAGATTTTATGTAGTAGAACTAAACATACCATGTTTTTTTTTATATTATCTTCTTTAACCTCATACTGCTAAATAAATATGCTACTTGTGACAGAAAACTAATCATGCTGTCCCTAATGCTTTTCTTCATTAGGGACAGAAAATCTGATCGGAGTTTATGGAAAAATCAATGAAGTTAAATCAAGGACAAATTCTGAGGTCAAAGTCTAGACTGACTGTGGCAAAACTCTTCATTCAATCTGACTAAGCTTGAACAATGTTGCAAAAAAAGGCAAAAGCTTCCATCGTTTGAAATGTAAAGGTAGTAGTGACATACTCCAAAAGACTTCCTGCTGTATTTGCAGCAACAGGTTACTTTACAAAGTCTTGTGGGGGTCCAGCCTACTACAAACTACAAATGCACGCCACTCTTTAGATAATTTTTTTGAAAATCATGCATGTTTTTCTTCAGTTCCACAACCATGCACTTCTTTGTGGTGGTCTATTACATAAAATACCAAAACAAAACCCATTTAGGCTTGTGAATGTAACTTAACAAAATGAGACTTTTGGAAGGCCAAAGTACATCTGCCTAAATCATCTGCAATGGGTAAAAAACATGAGAGAAATGGGGAAAACAGCTGGGTGTGTTTGAAAAGAAACAAAAACAACCTTGCTTCAATTTTCTGCTGAAAAATGCAGATGAATGACCAAAACAAGATGAGTTTGGCAACATATTTATCTTGTGTTATCCCACTTGCTGTTACAGTGTTGTTGGGAGGCCACAGGTGTCAGTAGCGTTGAGCCTCGCAAACTTTACAACAGAGGAAGACAAGTCAGATGGCGATAAAATTACCTTCATGTTGATTTGTAGCGTCAATCTGGAGTGAGCTTCGTTTTTGTTTGAAAGCTAATTCTTCTGAGCAAAATTTGCACATAAAGTTTTACAAGGTGATGAGACTGATGGGATCAAAGAACATTGCACATTCCAAGTATAAATCGGCATCATTACTTGTTTTTGTTTCACTAATTTGTTTGACATGCAATAGAGAACATTTGTTGGCGCTCGGCTGGTTGTGAATCAATTGCTGTTTCGTTAGGTTTCTCAGCTAGCCTTGAGAATATCATGCACTTCTAATTCGCATTCTGTAGAGCACACTGCTCTGTTCTTAGTTAGCAACACTCAGCAAAACATCTATCCAGCTGACACAAGCACGAACATTTTCGTCCAAGCTGCCCTCATATAAAGCCAAAAATATTCAACTGGGCCGTCATGATGCTGTTCGTTGTAACCTGAGAGTGATGTTCCCTCTAATGTGTTGAGGAAAAATTTTATCCTCATGCGCTAACCGTATTTGTGCCAGTCTTTTGACTGTTTTTCCCATAGATGCTGCAAGATGTTTGGCTTAGTAATGTTAAATTAAGTAGTACATGAGCCCTGAATGAAGGGATTTTAAAATGACAGCTTTTCAATACAATCCACTAAACGTAGCCAGTCCACCTTTATTCAAACCATATGCGAGGAACAACATGTTTCTCTCTCAGAGGTGAGCTATAAAGAAAATAGCTTGTACTTTTGCAGCCCAATTGTCATTGCACATTCTGACTCTCATTAGTGTGGTTGGAGGGGCCTGAGTGGAAATTATTCATTTTTAGGAGGGCGACACTCTTTTCCACATGGCAAATTTCAAGACAGCAAGACCACAGTAGGGGTGAAAAACATGCAGCACGTGATTACTTTAATTACATGCTGTTCTCTAGTACACATATACATATAGAGAACATCAGCTAAAGATCTAACGTGATTATGTGTGCTCTAAACACTCACGCATGTGAGAAGAATTTAATCATATTCCTCTGACACTTTGTCTCAACCACACAGGCTTAGCTGTCAGAAAATGTCGTTTATAAAGCCTGACTTTATTGTTTCCTCCTCTCAGTCTGCTTCATTTGCAGAAAGAGGCCTGTTTTTTTCCAGAGCTTTTGTTTAGCAGCTCTCATTCACACCACTCCTTTCTCTTTGACTTAGACACACACTGTGGCTTTGCTGTGTATATATTGTATAGCTTGTATATGGGTCTCAACTACTGTACTGTAATTGCAAATAATGTCTCCCATATGTGGCTGTTGTAATCTACCGCTGAAGCTTTCTCCTCTGGATAATCTTCTTGAGAGTAGGATGTCTTATGAGAATGGACAGCATGATGAATAGATAGTGTCCTTTCTTCCTTTTGCCCAATTGTACAAAAAAAAAAGGTTGATTCACATGTGGGATGCATCTTGTAGAAATTAGCAGATGGTGTTTTTGAGGAGGAAGTTGTGTGCACAGTTTATCTGATATCATTCAATCTTATGGTCTGTAGGCGTTTGGACTTTTAGCTTTTGTTATTTTCTGTTTTGACCATTTCCGGTTTGCTTTCTTACATCTGAGTTTGGCAACATATTTATATTGTGTTCAAAGTTCATCCTTTGTGTTCAGCTATTCTCATTGTTTGTGTTTATGATCAGTTTCGTGTTCATTTCGGTTTACGGTTCAGATTTATTTTTCCCTTTTCCCCTTTCATTCTTTTTGTTTCTGCTTGTCTTCACCTTACCTCCGCTCACCATCCTTCTCCTGATCACAGCTGTTAATCATTGTCTTATTTTTGCCTTTAACTGCTCCTTTCCCCAGCTGCATTTAATCACCTGTCATTAGCTTCTTTAGCTTCTTGGTCACTTCCGTGCCTTTCTTGGTATATTTAAGCCCCTCTGTCTCATTGTTTTCCCACTGGCTCCTTCTGTTGCGCTCCTTCCATGCCCCTGGTTGTTTGTAGGTTTCAGTGTTGTTTTTGTTTGGATTGTAAGTTCATTGTTTTTCCTGCATTAACAAAAGTCATTTCCCTACAGCTATTTGCATAGAGTCTAGAAAAAGAGTGTTTCTATATTAGCATCAAATAGATTATAACTTTCAGTGGCTTATTTACCAAATGTTTAGGCTCTTCAAAAAAGCTAGGTTTAAAAATCTACAATTTTCTTTGAAACTTTGTTTTTTTTTTACTAGTGAAAGTGAGCATTCTGATTTAGATCTTTTTGTCAAATAGCTATGCAGCTTGAATAAGTTCAGCTTGAATAAGTTCAGCTGGAATTAGGCTCGGGGGCTTAGCTGTTTTTTTTTTTTTTTTTTTTTTTTTAAATCTGTCTCAGTGTCAGGATTTCCAGTAATACATCATCTGATGCTAGAGGCAATGAGGACATGTTCCTAAACCCTAACATGATTCAAAGGACCTTGGATGCTCATGCAAAAAACTGTATGCTGTGTCTCTCTGAAAGGCAGTAAATCTAAGATGTGATGTCTCCAAATTTTGGATAATGTTACCAAAATAAATGTCTGTTTTAAAGCAACTAAAAAGTCATACTGCCTTGTGTTCCTCTGCAATGTATGCTGTTTTCTGTCATTGAAGTCTTGGATAAATGAAAACAGGTATTGTAATTTAAAGAATTGGTCAGTCGGTGCAAGTCATGATATATTTAGTTTGTGCATTTTATCAGAACGCTCCAACTACTGGCCTTCATATCAAGAGTCAACATGGGATTCATATGAATTTTATTAGCTGCTGCTCCACATGTAGCACAAAGAAACCTTCCTGTGTGTTTTATCAAAAATAATGTGCTCTCAGAAATTGGCTTTGTACGTCTTACTGCTGCAGAGGCTAGGTGTGGTTGTTCTATTGTCATTTTATTGATTTATTAACATTTTATGTTGCTTGTCTTCCCAGAATTATTTTCGCATGAAGCTATTGAAGTACTGTGTATGAGGCGGCTTGTACAGAAGAAAGCTTACTTTTTCAAATGGATGACTATTAAACTGTAAGAAAAATGTTTTAATTTGGATTCTGTAAGTGGTTGTTGGATTGCTTTTTGTCCAAGTGTGTCTACATCAACATTTTATGTGTGACTGTTTTCCTCTGCCTTTGGTAAATCATATCAAAGCTGTCCTCCCAGTTTTAGAATTTACTTTGATTGATACTCTTTGCGTATAAAATAACTTCATATTTTCTTATCTCTGATAGGGGGAGTGACAAAGCAGCAGAGCAAATGAGACAGAAACTCAAACTGTAAGTTCAAAATTAATCAAGTTTACATAAATTCTTAGTGCTACAATGCATGTATCCCTTAAGGAGGAATATATGCATGGAGGTGTGCCTGGAGCAGAGATGCATCTTGGGGATTATTCACATCTGACACATTTGGTCTGCATTAAACAGATTAGAGTTCATTTCCCACATTGGTCCAGACCTTTTGTTCAGGTGTGAGTACACTCAACTGAAAACTGGCATGGACCAAACAATCGGACTGAAACACACTCTCTGAGGTGGTCTTGGTCCGCTTCCGAATGAACTCTGGTGCGATTTGCTTCTGGTACAAATACAGACCCGCCTCTATTTGAACCAACTGCAGAAAATGCACGTCTTTTTGCTACGTCTCAAAGGGTACGTCTAAAAGTTTATCAAGCAATATAAAAAAAAAAAACAACATTCATCTATACATGAGAATATTCAACAAATATGTTCCCATTTAAGTTTTAATGGAAAATTCACAAATATCTTTTTTCTGAATAAATATCAAATATCTCAATACTGAGGGTGTTTCTCCACTCTAAGATATTTTCAGGAAACCACTTTCAAAGAAACATGGGTCCTTTTGGTGTTTGAAGTACTTTCCCACTCAGCCTGAAACAAACTTCTGAACACGTTTGTGCAGCTTGATCCATTTCTTCACTCTTTGTCACAATGTTTAGTCTATTTTCAAGTCCGTCATAGCACAATAAATCGTGAAATACACTGCTTCTAGAGAAGTTTTGAGATAGATGGGACCTGACAGAGCTGACAACAAAGCTCTTCTGTGGAGAACCCGATTGGAATAAACAGCACTGCACAGAAAACCTAACTGGGTCACTGAAAGTCAAGTACTTGTAATATTTTGCTGTCAACTTTTATGACTGTTAAAATTTAATCTCGGCAATATGAAAATAGTTTTTGTTCCTATAAATATGTAATGAATGTTTTTCTCTCTGATAAGATATATTAAATTACATTTCGAATTGCAGTAAGCGTAGTCTGTCATAAACTAAATACAATCCATATTACACAGTCTTTAGCAGGAATATCTTGTCTAATTTTACTAGTTTCCTGCTATTGTGGAGGGATTTGGGAACCCATTTCTTAGAACAGTGCTCCAGTATATTGAGGTAGGTACTTCTTTCTGCACAGTACCACCACAACACTTCAATCAGGTTAAGGTCTAAACTCCACCACTTCATTCTTTTTTTTTTTTTATTATTATTTCAGATTACCTGCTGTGTTTGGAGTTATTATCCTGTTACAAAAGGAAAGTTTAACTGACAGACCACAAATGTGGCTTCATAATACTTTGGTGAACAGAGGAGTTTATGGTCTTGGACCAGCAAAAGAAGCCCAAATCAAGACCGCTCCATCACTGTTCATTACAGGTGCTGTGAGATGATTTATACTTTTTTCTGATAGTAGTTTTCATCCAATATAACAATATAGTCAGACTACCCACTGGGTATTGTCCCGGAGGTCCTTTGGTTCAGTTCAATGGAACTTTGCAAATAGCTTAATGCTGCCATGTTGTTTTTAGATAGAAGAGCTTTTCTCTGTCATCCCTTCCAAACAAGACTGACTTGTTCATGCTTGTTCTAATGATGCCGTCAAGACAGCCTGAAGCCTGGGGAGTTGGAGACAGTCCTCTTAGAGTTTTTGGTGTTATTTTAAGCGTTGCACAATTTAAACTTATGGTAACTTACTAAAGGAAATTTAGTAATTCTTGTAGCATTTCTAAAAGAACCCTCTTTTAGTAAGAGCGTTCTAAACGGAGGAGCATTCCTCACAGAAAGGAGAGACATTATCCGTATAAGAGTTAGAGCTGTGCCAACAACAGGCATTAGTCCTCTGTCTCATTTAGCTTTCTCATCCTTTATTTCCCCATTTTATACTGGACATTTCATAAATCAAACAGTTTTGTGCAAGCAGGCTGTCAGCGAATTGCTGTCAACTGAGGGTCCACAATGATAAGTAAAAGACATAGCAAAATGACCAGGCAAAACAAAATACTGATGAGGATGTAAATAAGATGGGATAAAGCATGCTAATTCAATTTTGCCTAGTTTCGTCATTGACACTTCTTTTTTTAAAATATGGTTTAGATTGTTATATTGTTAATTTCAATAACATGTTTTTATTTTTCTTATTTATATCTTATGTATCAACCAATCAAAGTCCCTACAAGACAATGTCACATGTAGTAAAGTCATCTACTCACTGAGTTAGGAATTTCTGTCGACTCCTTGCTCAGGCTCTCTTGGCAGCTGACTCAGTCGCTCTTAAGCTAGGACTCATTGGCAGGAATATATAGGCTAAGATGGGAGCTCTCTGAGAGGACTCTGAGAATCTTTGACCATGCAGCCCCTGATCATTTGCATGTTATACTTCTCGATCTCATAGAGGTTTTATTGTATTTCTACCATCAGCGGAAAGAAAGTAAAACATCTAGAATTTTGGAAATTGAACACTGAAGTGAATGAATTTTCTTTTCCCTGACAATATAGTACAGATGCATTAAAGTCATCTAGGTTATTTTCAGAAGAGTTAGCAATGAGTTAGCCAGATATTTTTCCTATTTTTAATTTGTCATGTTACTTGTGTTATGCTTCTAGTTTCGGCTAAGGAATGCAAGCTAGATGTATGCATTCCTGACCTGCTCATGATGTTCTTCAAATGGAGATGCCAGGATTTCTGTTTTTAATCTTGTGCCGAATGTTATCAACAGGCCACCCCCTAAAATGTCAACACGGCTCTCTGTATCATTATTCACAGAAGAAGTTGTCAAGTTTTGGCACCACAGTTGGAGAATATTGCTGGTCATTTAGTGCTTTGAGCAGTTGCACCTGGTCTAGACACTAGGAGGCAGTGCTATGTATTTTAAGCAGAATAGTTCTTTAGTTTTAGCTCTTAGTTTATGGTCCTGAAGATCATTGTTTTACTTAAATATTGTTTATTATTGAAATGACAAATAATTTTGAACCTGAGAAACAGTTTATAAATACTTTTAAGCAATAATTTTTTTTGAAAAAATTGGGTTTTATTTTCTGTTGAGATGTAACATATATTGATATTCCTTAAATTTAGTTTAAAAAAAAATTAAATTAAAATAAAAAAAAGCATGGAGGAATGAAAAGCAAGAATGAAGAGAGATGTTTTTAATGCCAGACTACAAGATAAATGCATCATGTCTAGCTTGAATTTGAGTTCATACATGACTACCGTACCTTCAAGTATTATAAAGCAATTCCTCCAGCGAGAAGGGGTGTGTGGATCAGAGAAGGAGCTTAAAGACTTAACAAATCTCTATCCTACTGTGGGATTTAAGAGATCTGTGGTGAGCCAAGCTGATGAATGACTCCATGGGGCAAAAACAGAAATTTCAAAAACTCCAGATTGGATAGACTCGGTCTTCTGTTCCTGTTCTCTCCAGTATTTTTAACCTGATGCTCACTGCATCAACTTCATATTAAACATAGAACGCATGTCTCACTTGTCTCTATAAAAACATTTTATGTTTTTATCAGGGTTTAGCTTTGTTACTTGAAGGTAATTGTCAAAATATGTTTGGCTCAAAAATGTCACTGTGAGCTAACGCTACACATGTTGTGGATAGAAAAAGAAGTAAAAATGCTCATTTGCTATCGAACATTTTTTCTTTTATTTGGTTGAAGCACACAGGGGGGAAGGGTGTTTGCAACTAATTATTGTGACATATCTGAAGAGAGAAATTACTGATTTATATGAACTTTGGACATGAGCAAGTTATCTTGTACAGACAGAAGACACATAAAAAGTGAAAAGTGCTATATAAAAAGTCTTTTCCTAAAACTTTATGTTCACAAACTCTACTTGCAGCTGCCTCCTGCTGTTTGTTGACTCGCTGCTCAAACTAATTCAACTGTGGGATGAACTGTGTTGTCTTCTTCCCCCATATTTGGCTTGTTTCTTCCCTTGAGATCATGCAATATCCCTGCATAGATTATCTCTCTAGATAAATAATTTATTGGTTCATTCTGCTGTATCACTACTAAGGGGCCACTACTTAATTTGTTGTACATCTAGTTTTCAGTTTACAGCATTTCGTAATGACAGACTTCCCGATGGATATTAATAATGACCCTGTATTATCATGAGCATAGTGAAATGCTTATCCAGTTTTGATGAGAATAATGTTTTGTGTCAAAAGATTGCATTTTAAAATGATCTTTCTGTGATGCATTGTGGTTTGTTTACATCTCACGCTGTTAAGATTTCTAGATTTTCTGGAACTGGAAAATATTTGGCCTTGGGATTTTCCTCAAAGATCAAACACACACCATCAGTAAATGCAATACAAATCTTACAACCTTCATCCAGGCTACTTTATTATCTGATAAATAATCATGTTTCATGCAGCAAAGTCAAAGGATGTAGAGCTGTCATGGGCTCCAAATTTGAGGTGAACCTCATCCCCTCCACCCCACACACCCCTCCCTGTTTCCTAATGGCTCATTACCTTCAAAGTGTGAAGTGATTTATGGGCAGCGGTATGCCTGGGGGCAGTCCCTGTCTGGGGGGCTGTCATACACACTGATTGCCTCTGTTTGTTTGTGTGAATCCGTGTTTGAACATAACCGGTGTGAATAGGATACTACGAAAGCAGCCCTGCTGTATCTTTTTTTTTTCTTTCATCCAAACCCATTACATGCTCTTTTCGCTCTTTGTAGCTGAGGCTGTTTGTTTTCCTTTCTGCATGAGTGAGACCTGTTCTTGGCCTTGTTCCTGGTAACAGGATACAAAAATGTTTCCCTCTGCTCTGTTCTGATTGATTGCATTTTAAAATAAAGTAATATGACCTCCAAACCTAAGTGCCTTACTGTACATTACTTCAGGCTATGAACCTGAATATAAACCTAATGCAATGAGTGATGACCAACACAAAGCACCCAATGAACAAACTTCCAGAAAACTGTAAAACAGCTGAAACAGAGTGCCTTTAAATCTCGACTAAAAACCCACCTGTTTAGAGTTGCATTTGAAACGTAATCAATTACGAATTTAACAGTGGCACTTGACATAACGTAATGCTTTTGATTGTTTCAATGTTGCATGACTCTGTGTTTTTGTGTTTGTTATGATGTAAAGCACTTTGAAATGCCTTGCTGCTGAAATGTGCTGTACAAATAAAATTTGATTTGATTTGATTTGAATCCCAGCATCAGCTCTCATTCTCTACTGCAGTGAAGATCACATTATCTGGTTGCACTTCTTCCTCTGCATTTTGCTATTGTTAAGAGAGCAAACCAGAAATGACTCATCAAGACCTAAGTCATTACTGGAAATGCTCGTCTGTGTCAACGTGACATTGTAAACAGTTTGCACTGGTTACGAGGGAAATGCATACCACAGATTAGGCTTGTATATAAATGTCTGGGTGAATCCTTTGCTTGCCCTTCTAGGTCTGGGTATGCATCTCTTTGCAGCTTCCGATGCATTTGAAAATGGCAGGTGTTCACACGGCTTCTAATGTTTGCATAGATATACTTGTGCATGCTTGCTGTCGCTGCAGCTCTGTGGGAATGCGTATGTCTTCGTCCATGTGTGGACCACCCAAACCTTTTGATGTCATAACAATAACTAGTCCATTTCCTTCCTGTGATATGCAGCACATTATCAGTCCACATCACAGCAACATGGCCTCTCTGTTTAGCTGACATGTCACAGCTGCACAGGAGGTTACTCCCTCTCCTGATGGTTTT
Source organism: Girardinus metallicus (assembly GCA_903067095.1). Taxonomy (NCBI): domain Eukaryota; kingdom Metazoa; phylum Chordata; class Actinopteri; order Cyprinodontiformes; family Poeciliidae; genus Girardinus; species Girardinus metallicus. The sequence continues at coordinate 24,579 of CAEGAE010024833.1, forward strand.
ATCTACTTTCACGGAGTCCTAAATATACAATTGCTGCACTGTATTTCAGATTTGTGCTTCCTGAAAAGCACAATTGTCCTGCATTGGGCTATTTAATATGCCAACAGATATCCAAGTTTGATATGATCAACTCTTTTCCTGCCTGTCTCGTGCGGGGAAGGTTTTGTACAAATCTTGCTCTTTTCGGCTGCCTCTCCACATTTTTGCACCTTTTTTTTTTTTTTTTAGCATAAACAAATTCCTTTGGCCTGACAGTATTTTTGTGTTTGTGCAACTCTTTATTTTGTGAATTCTTCCCTCCTCCTCCCAGTGAGCAGAAATACACTGTGGTAATTAATATGGTAATATGTGTGTGGGGTACAGTTTTTTTCCAGGCAACACTGAAAACCATTTTAAATTGAGGTCTAAGGGAGGTTTCATCTGGAAACACTGAGGGGAGGTCTAGTACACCAAGTATCTGTCAGTCCCTGACCAATTAAAGAGGAAAAATAATATTTGCTTTCTTTTTTTTTTTGGAGAAAGGAAGGTTTTGCTTGTTGCCAGAACTATTCTCATTTAACCTGAAAACACTTGAAAATATAGACTAATTCACTTTAGCTTAGGAGCTCCTCAGTGAGGAACAGAAAAAAATCTTGAGGTTTTGTTCACAGCTCAGTTGGTGGTTAAACAGAAGAGCGGTCCAAAATACAGTACAAAGAAGCCTTGGTAACTTTAAGGGATCTCTAATTGATGATTTATTGTACAACTGAGTATATTCACCAGAACTAAAAGTATCAATGGATCCACTGAGCTCTTTATTGGTATAAAACATTATTTAAAGGATCCTCTTAAAACTACTTGTTTGCAAATACAACTGAAATGTAAATGCAGTTCTTCATATTTTGTCACATTAAAATGCCAGGCATTATTATTTTTATTGAGATTTCACACGACAGGCCAACAGAAAGTTGTGTAAAAGTATGACGTAAGAGGAAAGTTTATTCATGGAATACAGATCTAAAATGTGTGGCATACACGTTTACAGATCTGAAACGTGTATGCCACACGTTATTCAGGAGGGCGTAGTCTATGCCCCAGGCTCAAATGTTTTGCAACCAAAAACAGGTTTTCTTTAGCCTGGAAAAAAGTAAAAAGCAGCCTCTTGTTCTACGCTTTGCTTTGCACAGAGAATCTGGGCTCTTAGTTATTGAGAAACAGTTGCTTACTGGAGGCATTAATTTGCTGAAGTTTTAAATTTTACCCAACTTCTAACGTTTAGCTGTGACATATGTAATGCACCAATTTGAGGCTGTTAAGTTTACTGGAAATTGCTTGCACTGTAAACAAAAACCCTGATGGAGAAGGGACGTGAGAATAGAACAGAATCGAGTAGGAAGACACTGGCCAGGTTAGCTTTCTTTCCCCATAATTGCTCCTGTTTTCATATGTTTCACTCTTTGTTAAAGGTCAGATTTGTTTAGTTGTCCTGTTAAGCCTATTCCACTTTAGCTGTTCTCTACAGATCCCTCAGAACTACCCCCACACTCTGGAGGCCTCTCCAATTAATGCTATTTTGCTTTCTCTGTGAGACATTCAAAGGCTTGGATATAGTTTTATAACTTATCTCTTCTAGAAAGCTCTGTCCCTGATGAGTTTACTGTATTCCTTGGACACTTGGAAGATACCAAAGTTGCCAGTCAGCAGTCTAAGTGGCTTAAAGGCCTGAATTTATAGGGCTGCACACTGGAGACCATTCAGGATTTGGTTTGTAGAATATTTCACTCCTGGACATTTAAAATGTCTAAAAGCCTTTCAGAGTTTTGATGTGTGTGTCATGTGGCGTAGTGTTGTAGAAAGCTATAAATCACCATTATATAAAAAAAAAGCCTTTAACTGCAGAAGCAGTTGAGAGACAAAGCAATTAACACAAGTATTGCTGCTAAATTTTGAGTGGGTTGTGAGGAGTTCCTTTCCCACACTCAGCAATGAAATCCATAGCCCAGATAATGAATCATACTGGTTTCAAGGCAGATAACAACTGGGGCCTTCCAAGGAAAGAGTGTGCTGTTTTTGATTTTTTCCCTCCCTTGATTGTATGATCCCACGTATCTCCCTATGTGCTTGGTGTGGCTCCTCTGTGAAAAAGGATTGTAAGTACTCCTTACAATGTGTTTGTGTGCTTTGATTTTTGTGCTGCTATAATCTCTGCTGGTTTGTGGGTCCCCCAAGGCAGTATTCAAACTCTTCTGCAAAACTAGCCCTGGATAACAGGTATTCAAAGTGTTTATTATTCAGCTACAGATATAAACACTGACACAATGTCTGCTTCATCATCACTGACAATCTTGTGGTTTTCTAATGCACTTTCTTGCATTTCTTTGAGTGTTTCCTTACGCCTTTTATTTTGCTCAAATTTATGTTTAAACTGTTGGAGTGGCCCTTGATTTTTATGCTGGGCAATATTTATCACTTTCTTAGCTGGTTTGTTTTTTTACATTGCATAGTCAGACATTTTTGCATTTATTTATATTTTTCCTAAAAAAGAAAAAAAAAAACTGGTATGAGTCACCAAAGTGATTTTATGCAGACATAAGAGCACTACAATATTTGCGTGATGAATGGCACCACTTCCACTTCCTTTCAGACGGAGGAGCTTTTAATTGTCTTTGTCTGATTGAATCAAGATGCTGAAACACAAGATGGTCTTTGCAATCTAGTGTCTATTTTTGGATTACCAGTCTCTGCCGCTGCTCCAGCCATCACACCAACAGCAGTAGTGAGTAAAGCCATCTACAAGTGCTTGTAGTTTTGCTGTAAAGTTTGCTTGCAAGTTTTGTTTCATGATGTTTTGAAAAATACGAATTAAAACATACAGTGCTTTGAAAAGTAGTCACCTCCTCACAGATTTTCTCTGTTTTTGTTTGTTTTCGGTGACACTTAAATACTTCAGATTTAATAGACAAGGATAACTTGACTAAATTAGAAAAACTAGTCTTCTAATCAATGCAGCTGCAGCTCCAGATTCAATGTACCGTAAAAGTCTTAGGAATGGCTTTGTAACTCTTCCCAGAAAGTTTTCAATATTTTTTTTTATATTCTTTTAAGTTCTTTAGATGTAAGCAGGATTTGTTGCTTTTTGAAATCTTTTGTCACACTTCATGTTGTTCAGCATCAAGAGCAAAAAGCAAAAAATAAAATGCAAATTAATATGCAGCGTTATTTTAATTCATCCAATCATTTTGTGTGAATTACATGCATTGACCTCTAAGCTTCATCAAGGAAGCTTCTCACATTTTTTGTCTTTTCTTATTCATACTGGTCAAGCAGATTCGCTACACCATATCATTGTTTGCTTTGTACTGTATCAAGTATCACATTGGTCTCCTGGATCCAGAGTAGAGCTGTTTAAAGTAACCTGTACCTTTTTCCTGCAAGTCGTCCTTTATACACACTGATGGCCTCTGTGATTACCTACTCTTGGCTCTCAGAAGCCCTCCTCATTTCACCCTCCAAACCCACCAAACAGAAGAGGAAAGTGCAAAAAAAAAAAAAGACAACAGTCTTATGAAGCAGAAATTAAAGTCAGATGTCTTTAATTAACTAGGAGTGTGTGGATGTGGGCATTCAGAGCAGCGATCTGTCTGAATTAAAATCAAAACTATTGTTAAACTCTCCTTGCAAACATCTATGCATGATGAAGAAATTGTCTGCAAACTATGGAAGAACCTATAATTGGTTTAAAATATTCTCTTGGCTTTTGTTATTGCCCCAAGACAAAAACAACTGAACAGCAGAAGACAGAAAACTCATTAGTATGCATTCTGAACACACATGATTTTAGTTACTAAATAAGGATAACTATGCCTCTCATTGTACTTCATTAATGAAACCTAATGGTTAAGACCTGTTTTGCTGTAGCTCGTCCATGACGCCTGGTGATCATTCATAGATCAATTATTTCTTACACTGATGAACCCCAAGGGAAAAATGTCAACACATCTGTTTTGCGACGGTAATTTCAATAGCAAGTGGTTATTGCTGCAGGCTAATGACCCTCAAAGTACAAGGTGGTGCAAATAATTTGTGGAGATGCACTGAAAAATGATTTGCAGACACAGGCCAAAACCCTGATCTTTTTGCTATCAGTGAAATAATCTCACTTAGTCCTACCAGTTTGTGCTGTTGACAGCACTGTTGGCACTATTACATGATTGAGTGAAGGTTTATATTGTGGTTTTTCAGTATTCATGTGGTGTTTAAAATGAATTCAGAGGAAGTAGGTGTAAAAGACTTTATTTTAGTTTGATTAATTATAATACAGTTCTGAAAGAGAAAGCGGAGTTGGCTAAAATTGTAGCTGGTTAAGACTTTTCAAAAACAAAATTTAGGTCAGTTCATCTTTATTTGGTTTAAATGATTGAAATTTAAAAAGCCTGAAATTCTTTGGAGGAAATCCATTATTGTCTTTTGAGCTGAAGCTGTTTTCAACACAAGTAAAATTCTCCAAGTGATTTGATCAATAGTTCCACTGAATCGTTTATTTGCTTAAATAGACCCGTATCGTACTTGAAAATAATATCCCCACATGCCGACAACTCTCATGCGGTATCAGGTCATTAATCTTTTCAAATAAAGCTTATTATTTTAGTATTTGTTTATTTTGGATTCAATTATGCTGTGTGTGAAAATCTGTAGATGTTTTTGTTCTGATACAATCCCAGTGTTTTAATTGAAATGTCTGTCAATAACTATACTTTCTGATCCAAAAAGTGTTAACCGAAACATTTAGTTTTACTTTTTCTTTTTCATAGGGCTAAGAGCTGACATCAATACCATAAACATCACAGTCACTTCTACAAGTTTTGGTGATGCCATTAGATGGATGTCTGGATCAATGATGATATTGGGATCAAAGTGAACCTTTCATACTTGTATTTACATTCTCATCGGCTACAAATCTGAACTTTGGATTACAGAGTGGGAGAGAAATGGCTCACAATGTTCTTCAGAGCTCTAACACTCTAGCGCTGGTAGGTCACTGTTTTCTTGAAAGAGCAATGCTTCAAGAAAAAACATTTCATTTTATGAAAGCTTTATGAAACTTTTATAAAATGATGCTACAAAGCTGCTACATCCAGGGATAAAATGTAAATGGTAGTAGTGTCATTTAACAAACTATTCTGATTTTAAGTCTTTAATTATTCATGGGCCTTTACAACTTTTTTTTTAATAAATGAAGAAAAAAAATATATTTTACATCTTTTATTTAAGATAGATTTCTTGTGATTAGTGCCATTTGCATCACCAATTACAACAGTTGTCTCTGTAGTTTTTTTAGATTTACAAGTTTTCACACTTCTTAGGACAAATAAACTTCCAATACGTACAAAGATTTCCTAATACTACTATGCTGTCCGTACAGCTAGATTTGTTTGTTTTGTCGCAGAAGATAGATGGAAGTAAAGACAATCAATATTCTTATAATCATCCTTGGGCCTTGGCATATAAAAAACAAAATCTGTTTTAAAATCCCATAGAGATCCAAGAAGGACACAAAATGTTTCTCACCAACGTAATCACAATATGGCTAACATAATTTTTATACAGTATTGGCTACATTTTGCACATTATAGTAGTTTATTTTTCATTAAATCTTTCCCATACATAAATGCACATAGTCAAATTAAGTTGTATTGCACCTTTCAGCAACAAGTTAGTTCACTGAATTATTCATTTTTGACTATTTGGACTTATGAGCTCTACATCACAGTCACAGTTGCAGCTAATTTGTTTACCTCTAAATAGACAGTATCAACTCTGGTGTGAAGTCTTGTATCAGGATCTCTTTATATTTCATGGCAAACTGATAGTCTGGGGGAAAAAACTTTCCAGCAGTGATTCCTGTAGCTGCTAAAGCTCCTTGTTGGTCTTTTCTTGTTTTATTATGTCCTCTCTAGTTTATTATTTCAGTTCTGAATGTTTGCCCAAAACACACAACAAATTCTGTTTTTTATTTTTCTCATCCTTAAAATATTAGCAAAAAGGCAAAGCTGCTGCAGCGAAGTCCTCGCTGTGCAGCAGATTGACCGTCTACTTGAACAGAAGAATTAAATGCTGCATGTTTAGAATTATCTAAACTTGCAAAAGTACATTTAGAAGCGTAAGCCTAACCTTTCTGTGTAAAATTTGGCAAAAAATTAGGTAAACAATTTATATGGATGGGTTTAGCCTAATGAGGATGAGATCAGTATTGGGTCTGGTACCGATATTGGTTCAGACTTGTCATATCGCTGTCCTTCTTTAAAACCAAAGCATGTTAATTTTTTGTGATCAGCTTAAAAAAAAATCTCATGCATCATTTTCACTGATGCCTACCTCACTATGTCTGACTGATGAGAGGAGGCAGCGTAGGAAAAAGGGGAAATGTGTGCACATGAAATAGTCTGGGCAACTCTCCTGATCCAATTACTTTGAGAATGGTCTCGTCTCATTAGGAACAGATGCAGCATCCTTCCTTTCAGATATGAACATTACATCAGTGATGAACTCACTGTCAGAAAACGTCCACTAATATCTTTTCATATAAAAGATCTGAATTTTTACCTTTCAGAATTGCTTATTTGCATTAAATTCCTGCAGATTCCAAGAAATAACTTTTAACGTACAATTTCAAACATTCAGGACTTGTTTTTCCACCAAAAGCTTATTATGTGGAGCTGATCCACACATGAACCATTAGGGTGATGTATATCGACACTTGTCTCGGGCAGAGGTGTGGCAGGTTAATTGTGCATGGCTTCTTTGCCTACAGGCTCTGGAGTCGACTGTTCCTGCAGGATTTCAATGCCGCTTTGGCATAAACAGCCAAACCACGTTTGTCTTGTGTTAATGGAAATTTACCTGACAGCTTTATTCAGGGGAAGATTGAGGGCAAAGAGAGGGGGCTGCTGGAGTTGCATACCTTCACACCTGTGCTAAATTGTATTTATTTGAACCATAGATTTGACCTTTTAAGCAATTTTTGTTCCTATTTTTAAGATTTTGCTGTTTGTAATTCAATAAAAGGCTGAGAAATGTGTGATTTGTCCACTAGGGGGTAGACATCCAGCACATTTGGGGCTTCTTCATTGTCATAGTTTTTGAATAAGCTTCAGGGAGAGAATGGGACAAAGTAAAGGCAGTCTGTGTGTTGAGCTTTAATTTAACTGTTCCTGTTATTATTGCTAAAATAGATCTGGCTGTCATATCAGTTTAGAAATATTAACACACTGATATGGAATACATTTAAGCCTCAAAATACATTGATATCACGTAGAACTACCGAAATGTTTTCCTTTCAGCATGTTAATGGAAAAAGCTCATGTTAGTCAATAGTTTAAGTTATTTGGAAAATAAATCGCAACTGAAAAGAGATTGGTTAGTGTGTGTTTTTTGTTTTGTGGGCTTGCTCTGGAGAAAAGAAATTCAAAATTACTTCAACAATAAATATTAAATTGAGCAATAAATGTTGGAAAATCTCTTATAGGTTATTTTATATCTGTATATTTTATTCAGATGTTCAAATTCAGAATCAATTACAAGTGCATCCACAACACTGGCATGTTTTTATATTTTAACATGACTGCAACCTTCAAATAACATCACATAGAAGCACATAACTACTGACAGGAAAATTATACATTTTCAAAATGATGCACATATAAAAATGTTTTATGCATTTGAATCCAGCCCCTATACTCATAGTTGTAGAGAAGTTGAAAGCAGAGTTGGATTGTAGGGGAGTATGTCACAGAGTAATTTTATTATGTAAAATTTGGAAGACCATGGCTACAGTGTGAAACCTTTGTTCTTGTTTTCAGATTTTGAATTTAATTTTCTCACAATAATTTACAATTACTGAGTTTACTTCTGTCTACTAACCTAAATTTCAGTCTGCCTTGTTTTCTGTTGTTGTCTTTGTAGTTAATCTTCCACCAAGATCAAACTACACCACTATAGTTACATCAGAGCTGTGATCCACAAACATTTTTCTTGAAACCAAAGTTGTTCTATTGTCTGGTTTTTCAACTTTGACTCTCCAGGGAATTTTTTTGGCTTATATTGGCAGAATCAAACCTTGCATTGGCAGGGATATGATGGCTGAAAACTGGGACGTTAGTCCAAGTGAGGGACTGGTCTCTTTGCATTTTAAGAGGCTCTGTTTTATCTCTCAGTATACAATTTTTTGCATTTTCTTTCCATCTTTCCCTTTCGGCATCACTGTAAAAAGAGGTGACCTGTGTGAACTGTTACCTTGTGACCTAATTTTATTACGTTTTTTTATACAAATCACTCGAGGCATTTGTTCATTTTTGACAAAAATTAAAGAAAAGCAGACTGTGGAATTTCCACCACCAAGTCAGTGCATTTAGGTGATTTCATATCTATGAAGGACGCGTCATTATAGTCGACGAAAGACACACAGCAGGGTTTTATACCTGCCTGGGTTTGCATTATCACTGTCAGCCTAATCCGTCTTCATTTGTGTTTGAACTTGCTGAACTACGTTTTCAGACTCGCACTCCGCTGATTCGCACATCGAAGGGTCCTGGACGGGTGCCATTCTTCTTTCACTCAGCTTTTCCGTTCATGCTCCCCATTATAAGCTGCTTTTATAAGATGATCTCAGTTAGGTATGAAAACAATTTTTTCTGGTGTTTACATATGAGCACTGACCTCTTGCTGCATTGAGTAGTAGGATTGGGTTTATTTTCAGAGGCTCGGCTGTGCAGCACTTGTGTGTTTTGTGACACACTTTTGTTTGTTTGCTGGATCAACACAGATGAACAGTTTGCTTTGCTTACAAAAGCACATATAGCAGCTCCAACCCTTCAGCTCATCGCTCGCCCTGACAGCATTTGTTGTGGTTTTCACAGCTGCAGCTGCTGTGAGGGTTACTGGTTAATGCTGGGTGTTGGTTGACCTTGACCAGGGTGTGTTAAACCTTTTGGAGTTGATGTTATGTGAGAGGAAATGAGAAGTGAGATATGACTGTGTGGGGCAGAGTTTTGAAACAAAGAGTGGGGAGAAAATGCAAATTAGGAGCATGGAAAGTGACCTGTTGGGTCTGGTCCTACCTAATTAAATGGATGACCAGCAGAAGTGAGTATTGACCATCTGCAGAGTGTAGATCACCTCCTGTGTTTGTTTTGGATTTGTAAAGGAACAATACACCTTCTGTTCACCTGCAGATGGAATTTGGAGTCAGGTTTTGTGTCCTGGGAAGACCCAATCATTCCACTGTTATCTAGGAGGATGATGTAGGTGTCCGGAGAAGGAAAGAAAGAAGGTGGAGGAAGTGCATGCACCTGGACGAGAGTGAACTTGTTCCACATATGCAGCGTTGTGGCCTGCTGCACTTTCTTTCTTTCTTTTTTTACAAATATTCCTGGAGCTATGTGGCAGTGTGAGGTTATGTAAGAGGTAGAGGTAGCCCCTCGAGATCAATATCTGCCAAGGAAAAAATGTTCATGCCATACTGCTTGGGTTGGTTTGGGTGAGGGAGTTCAACATGTTTGTCATCTGTCAAAATTAGAAGTTACATTAGACTTCATAGTGGCAAATATTTGGAATATATTACTGCCAGATTTTACAGTTTTACATAAAGCAGAACTACGTAAATGGAAATACGGGGAGCGACCAACCAGATAAAAGGCAAATCAGTCAGGATGTCCTGCTTAAGGAAATGTTTGGGTGGCTACTAACTGCTGAAAAGTTCAGATTTTGTATTTCTAGCAATTGTTTAAAACATATTTTGGCATTCAGAAATTCAATGACTGTTACCAAGTCACACTTGCAGAAGAAAACAAAATCCTTACCTAAAAAAAACAACAACTCTTCTATCTTTTTATCCTGCCATCACTGTTTCTCAGTAGTTGGAGGTTTCAACTTTATTTTTTGTTTTTCTGTTGAAACCATATTTTCATAGGAAGTTATACTGTATAACAAACTTACTTCAGGAGGAAATAAACAAATAATTTACAACCAGTATTTTGCCTACTTTCATATTTGGATGGAGTATCTTATTTGCTTTTCACATTTCCTATTTTTTTCCTAGAGGGATGACAGAAATAATGACTTTCTTTTAGGGTCTGAAACCTAAGTTTTCAAACGGTACTTCAGCACAAACTAATATTTTTTAATGTTAACTTCCTATAGAGAATAAGTCAGAAAACACTTGTTAGTTTGCAGCAGACTTGCTACAACTGTGAAACTAAAGCTAAATAAAACTGGATTAAAGTTTATATAGTCACATGTTCTCACTAAAAGGAGCTATGCTGATTTACCTTTACTTTTGCAATTTCTTTTAAAAATCTAAATTTTAATCAATCAATCAAATCAAATTTTATTTGTATAGCACATATCAGCAACAAGGCATTTCAAAGTGCTTTACATCATAAACATAAAAACAAAGTCATGCAACAGAATCAACAATCAAAACATTCATTAAATTCATAAATGATTACTTTTCAAATACACCTCTAAACAGGTGGGTTTTTAGTCGAGATTTAAAGGCACTCAGTGTTTCAGATGTTTTACAGTTTTCTGGAAGTTTGTTCCAGATTTGTGGTGCATAGAAGCTGAATGCTGCTTCTCCTCGTTTGGTTC
>CAEGAE010024835.1:0-17553 GCA_903067095.1 Girardinus metallicus
CCCCATGTCGATGTGCCCTTGGGCAAGGCACTTAACCCCAAATTGCCTACTGATCTGCGTATCGGTGTATGAATGTGTGAGCGTTTGTGAGAGCGAATGGGTGAATGACTCTAGTGTAAAGCGCTTTGAGTGGTCAAAAATGATTGGAAAAAGCGCTATATAAGTTCACCATTTACCGCCAAGGATTTTCCGATCATTTGAGCTTTGGTGACAAGATTGTGTCTTATGTCGTCATAAGACGCAATCTTGTAACCTTAGCACTACCGCACAGTCATGCAGGGGTTATAGCCAATCAGTGGCAAGAAAAATGAATAGTGGCCCTGGATTGGCTGCTTTGTATGGTATCAAGTAGCATTGCTTACAGTGATTTCAGCTTCCTAAACTGCATTTTCTTTTGAATATTTTAGTGGTACTCTACAAAAAATCTGTGGCATGGCAAATTTTCCACTAATAATTTGAACTTGCACTCCATTAAAAAAAATCCACGGATAGGTGAATCTGCTTATGCCGAACCGCGAATAGGTGGGGATCCACTGTAATTTAAATTTTTGTTCATTTAAAAAAAAACTGACTGATTTGTTTCTGTTTGTATGCTTGCAAATGTTAATGAGTTTACCTGAAATTCAAAAACTTATTTCATCTACTTGTTGTTATTGTAATCTCAATAAGCTTTTCTTTTGTCTTCCAGGTCATGGCCATGGAGGTGTCATGTCTGACAGGTGTTGATGAAGATGAAAAAGATGCTGATTCTGAAATTCAGTCCCTCATGCTGCTGCAACCTGTGAAAATGGCGCAAGATTCGGCCTCTTGTACGGATTCTTTTGACACGCCATCTTTGCATCAAAACAATGTCCTAGATGTTCTGTCCAGCTCGGATATGTTGTCTCCAATCGGTTTGGCGAATGGACCCTCTTTGCATCAGGCTACTCAAGCTCATGAACTTCACTGCATTACCTCCGAAAAAGACGAGGAAAAGAGCATCACCCAGCTAAAGACTGTGCAGGAAATAGACAGTCCTGGAATTTGGGGATTCGACACAGAATCAGCAGAGAATTCATTGGACGATTTCAGCAGTGCCAGTGACCTCAACTGGGACCCTCACAAAGAGTTTATGCAGTTTCTTTTGGAGAACCACAATGATTCCCCTGGAGAAGAGCCGAAAGAGGAAGTTGGTCTTGCCAACAGTCAAAGGAGAAGGAAGAGGAAGATGGACATGGTGGTAATGGTGGATCCTTCAGAAGATCTATACCCGGATCTAAGCCCCAAAACATCTGACAAATCGTCTGATGCTGAAGGCTACGTAGACTCCAGTCATGTTAGAGACATCACTAAACCACAGAAGCTGTCCACACCACAGTCATCTACAGCAGATATAGTTCCTAAGTACCCAAACGGAACAGTGAAGGTCATTAAGCAAATTCTGTACAAAACACCTGCAAGAAGTTCACATGGGAATAACATAAATGATAAACATTCAACACTAAAAGGTCGGCTGAAAGTAAATTCTCATTCACAGGGGAGGCCATTGCCATTCCCTTGCTCAAAATGTAATCTGGTCTTCAAGAAGGAGCATCGCTTGTTTAATCATATGAAGTCTCACAATGACCCTCCTAGTTATCCAGCAAAGCCCTTTATATGCAGAGAATGTGGTAAATGTTTCAAACAAAGCAATTCACTAATCGACCACATGTCCACCCATGAGAAGAAAACGAGGCTCATGGAAGAAGAAAAAGATGCGATTGACAAGAAAAAAGAAGACGCAAAATTATTCTGCCCTCAGTGTCCGTTCGGTACAAGCTGCCCAGACTCTTTTGTTCAGCACGCAAAAACTCATGAAAAAGACAAAAGAAGGTTTAAATGTGGCAAATGCAGTTACAGAGCCGTGACTGACCACGATCTTAGGAGACATGGCGTTATGCACCACACGGTTATTAGAGTTAGAAAAAGAGTGCGGAGGGATGATAATGATATGTACCCTTGCAAAATTTGTTCCTATAAAGCTTTTGGCAAGCAGGTTTTTGTGAATCACTTAATCCTTCGTCATCAAATGTCTTTTGAGGAATACACAAGAGCACAGAAAGAGGAGACAAATGCACAACAGTCCAGGGAACGCAAGTCACCTGGGCGTAAAACTCAATACGAAGATGCAGAGTTTACGTCAAAAATATCACTTGAAGACGTACCCGATGAGTCCAGTGGAATTTCTGACTTGTTCAAAAATAGCAAGTTTAAGCGAGATCCCAAGTCTCAATTGACAGAATCAAAGCTTGACAAATCGATTAATGTTCTCTTGTCTCGTCAGAACCATAGAAAGACGGGTGACGAGCAAAAGGATGAAAGCAATAACTCTAGCACAAATGATTATGATTCCAAAAAGGACAAAGACAGTTGTGACGAGTCACAAGAAATGACGTCAGTCAAGGTTGAAGAGCTTGCTGGACCACAACATAGTCCAACCTTTAACCTGGAGCACTCACCAGTCAAAAAGTCTCAGTCTAAACGAAAAATGTCCACCCCATATCGCAACACCTCCGACCAAGACTCATGTTTCATTTTACCAAAACCTTCGCCTAGTCCTAAGAAAGTTAGCTCCGAAGATGTGTCAGACCATGATGAAAAGGACATTTTTCCGGTCAAAGAGTCCGAAGCCAATGGTAATCATTTTAGCGATGTGATCAAAAGAGAAAAGAAACACATAATATACACATACAGTAGGAGGATGTCCATGAGAGGTGCTCTACAGGCGTCGAAAAAGCTGTTTGAGAAAATCAAGACTGAAGAACAGGAACAGAATGAGGTTGAAATCAAAGAAGAATGCATTGAAACCGAGGTATTTCAAGAAACATTCGAGGCCCACCAAATCCCATTGGGGGAATCCCCCTCAGACGATTTGTCAGAGGCAGAAATGGACACTAAGAAGTGTCCGTACTGTCCTGCAGTTTTCGAGTCAGGAATTGGACTGTCCAATCATGTACGTGGACATCTTCACAGGGTTAGAGCGAGCTACGATTCGCAGCATGGTGGGTCTCCACAGGAGGTGGGTTATCAGGACAAAAGACCACGAATCCGGCGGAAGAATTCATCATTACGGCGACTGAAAAAAGGTATTATTTGTGCGTGTCTTTTTACTAAATAAAAAAATATGAAGTCAAACAGTTTGTTGTAACAATGTTAAACAAGTAAATGTGAAATAACCACACTTTGAGCGGCAGTAAGAGAGACATAGTGAGACGAGAGGATGAAATATTGAACGAAAAGGCAAAGAAGGACGTTTTGATTTCAAATTTAGTGGAATTTTGCCACAACTTACTGCTAACTAGATGTACTTTCATGTGAAAGCTAGTGATAAACTTGCATAAATTAAAAGACAAAAGAGAACTCTGCTGTGTTTATTTCTTGACTGACCTCCAACTGGCATGGTCCCTTGGCTAACGTTGGGATCTTACTCTGAGAACAAATTAATCTTACATTTTACCAAAACCTAGCTCTGTTGGGACCAGCTATCATGTCTAGCAACAGGAAAAAATGACGTGAAATCATCATTTCCTGTAAACAAAAAAAGTTCAGCTTTTGTGGTTATGTTTTCTTCTTGTATTTGGATGTGTAATGAAAGCACTTGGTCACATATTTTTAAAGGTTTTATTGGCTGCAGTGGCCTTTATTTGAAAGCGTTCAGAAAGGAAATTGGGTAATGAAAGAGGGGAAAGACATGCGGCAAATGTCACCAGGCAGGAATACGAACCTGTCCTCAACGCGGCCCACAATCAGTTCATGTGGGTTGTGCTCTGCCCCTGCGCCTCTACAGCACCTCTGGTCACCGTTTGTTTAATTTTCTACGGAGGCCAAAGAGTTTGTACTAAATTATTTCATGCATTTCTTTCCAGCTTAAGGAATAACTGTAATGAAGGAATGCCACTGTCTTCTACTTTCGTCATAGAGCTATCTTTGATGAACCATGATTAGTGATTAGAGACAATATTCAAAGTTGTTTTGGTGGTGCAGATGGAAAAGCCAATGAAAAATTCTACCATCAGTCAATACAGGACTGGATTCAACTGGAGTCTGAAGAAGCCATTGTGTTCTTGTGGAATCATTAAGGCTTTCTCGAGCTAGCAGAGCCATTTTTTTTTCTCCAGGAAGAACTCACATGTCATAGTCAAAGTCTTACTTTGTTATAGTGCATCTGTAGTAAATGCAAAATTTCTATTTTTAGCACATGCTACTAGTAGTATCCAAGCCATAACATTAAGATAATGTTTTCACTTTTACCTTCCTTTCTCCATACAGCACTACAGGAAGATTCAGATTCCGAAACTGTGAGGACCATTCACTCTTGTCCATTATGTGGGGACTCATTTGACAACAGAACTGGACAGTCCAACCACATACGAGGTCATCTGAAAAAGCTCGGAAGGAACTTTTCTACAAAGACCAAATCCCCGTTAATTTTACTCCGTGAGCTGATGCGCGACAAGAAGGAGTGCCAGCGGGCCTTTCAGATCCTGGGAAAAAGACGAAACCATTTCCAGTACGGTGCTTTGCCAAAGCTGCCCATCGTCAATCGCTTCGCCTCTTCTCAGATGGGATTCCCAAAAAGTCACTTGGTTCCAAACCATTGCACTGATGCCAAACCACTGATGCCCTTTTCTTTAGCGGAGGGCAAATCTGAAAGCGGGCAACTAGAAAAGCTGGATGTTAAAACGTCCCTCTCAGGCACGACCGCCCTGATTGGGATCCTGAAAAAGAGGAAGTGTCAGGAAGATGCAAGACAAAAGGGATCCTCTCAAATGTCAAGAAACGGTTTACCAGTTTCGTCGAATCCTGAGGAGAGTTCAGGATCAAAAGTTGTATCTTCACTGCCAAACTCAGTACCTGGTGGTGAGTAACACAAACAGAAGTAAATGGGTTTAGAGGGAAAATGAATTTATCCTTATTCAAAATGTATTATTGCAGAAGAAAAGATTTGTTGGAGAATTCACCACCATTGATTATTTTTGTTGAAGTAAGGCGTCATCACCATAAAGGAGCAATTTCATGAGCACTGATCATCAGAATGGGATCGAAACATCTTTATATTCCAATCGAAATGTATTTATTTAAAAGGGACATGCACATTAATGGATATTAGTAACAGGTGATGTAAATATGATGACTTCAGCGAGAACGCTAATTTTCATCTGCTCTCCATTAGCAGATAACCCACGTAAATGGGTTAAAAAGAGTAAAATCTCCCGTGTTTAATAATTAGCACAATCTAGGTAATACGCTAATCCAGTTCAAATCTAAATCCATGTTTTTCACAAAGCACATTTAAAAGAATGTTTAGCCAAACGCTGTTACAAAACTGAAACAGATCAAAGACACAAATAAAAGAAAACAGTGAAAGCTAAATGAAATGTACCACAATCTGTTGTAAAATAGAAACAGAAACGAATCATGTCGCTCTTCAAAAGCCACCGAAATTAGTGTTTTTAAGAGAGACTTGAAAACATCAAGAGAAGAAGCCTGTTTAATATGGAATGGCAGCTCGTTTTTGTAGTTTTGGAGCTTCAGGCTAGTTTTAGCCACCAGAAGCTGATCTTAGGGCCTGTGGTGAAACATGAGGCTGAAGCAGGCCAGAGAGGCACAGAGGTGCTCTGACCACCACGTATGTTAAAGCGTCATGTTCATAAAGGAAAAAAAATCGGATCAATATGTCCTTATATGGATTCATCTAAATGGAAAATAGCGCAAAGATTCATAAAAACCCCCAAAAAATCTCAACATTTGAAACGACAACAAAAAAAATTTACTAGCATGGTTTCTTTAGTAGACTGACCCGCGTTAGCTGGGGGAAAGGAGAGGTTATATTACACCACCTGGAAGTCGTGAAAGGATCTTTTTTTTTTTTTTTTTTTTAAACCTGAAAACAGAATACAAAATTACTTTTACATTCAGTTGTAACAACGTTACAAATCAAGAATGCTCAGAATTATTCCAGATATCTCAAGCTCAATTGTTTATTGTTTATTCGCGTCTAAAACAATACAAAAAGTTGGAGACAGAAATTTGAAAAATGTAAAAACAAATTAAATCAAATTCAAACACTATAACCTTTATGTGTTCTACCAGAAAACATAGACAACTCGACTGCAGTAGCTTACTAGACGGGTCATTTCATTTAATCAGACCAGTAGTGGGAAAATGTTCAGCTGATGTAACAACTGCATCAAATGCTTGGAGGTCTGCAAGGACGCAGACCAGGTTCTCCACTGACCGGAGGATTCAGCCTCCAGAACTGTTACTGTCGCTGAACAAAAAAAACCACAAAAACAAAAACACATTGATACGGTCAATTTTAGTGTGGTGGATTTCAAATTAAAAGCACTGTTAAATAGCAGATGGTTTGTTTCCAGTGATTCTCATGCATCACTGGCCACTGAAGTGTGAAACACACACCACCCTTTATGCAACACACACCACCCTTTATGCAACCAGACAGGTGCTTGTTAGCGGCTGGTTGCTGACGGACCGAGGGAAGAAGTTTTAATTTAAAATTTTTTTTTCCCCAGGCTTTCAATCTGACCTCAGGTCAAATCTATCAGGTTGCCAAAAGAAAACCACTACAATAAATTTACCAGAGACGGTAAAGAGTGAATAAAAGTAAAAGAGGATCTGGAGAATTTAGACGTGTTTGCCAAGTTTTCCTGAACAAACGATCCTGAAGCCGTGCACTTCTTTTTCAATAAACATGCACTGTTCTACAGGCAACCGTCAAGTCAAAGGCAATAACACTTTGACTGTCCTTAAAAGTGTTTGTATGAACTGTGATTAATATTTTTGAATTGAGAGGGATTGAAGCTGAGGTGTGCAAGTTTTATAACAATTTAGTTTTTTACACATTTGTTAAAGCTATCAGTATTTTGTGACAATATGAGACAGATAAACTGTGGAAAAAAAATCTATCTCCTCCTCCAACAATCAATCGGGAGAGAGGAGGAGGGGCTTACCGCTGTCAATCACTACATGTACTCGCTTCTGAATGTGTAGAGAAACAACTCACCGTTCCAGGAAAACCGTTTCTCTACCAGTGGCCATGCTAATTAGTTTTAGCATTCATGGCAGGTTGTGGTTTGATGAGCTAGCTGTATAGTAGCAGAGAGCAAGGCATAGGGTGTGGAGCAGTGCTTACACAAACATGACTGACAGTGCTAGACCCTCCTCCTGGCTGTGATTGGTTGTGTCTGACCGAGCGAAGTATTTATGTAGTTAACACATGGAGAAGGCAGAGGAGCTGGATTTTTATTTATTTATTTATTTTTTTACAGATTATTTAGCTCACACTGTCACACAAAATAGTGATAGATTTAGCAAATATTAAAAAAAATAAAAGTTATGTGCCACAGCTTTAAGTGTCAGACATCCACTTTTGACTTGATTCCCTTTGACTAGACCAGATATTCACTGCTCATAACCATTTCAATTCCCCCCCCTACGGTGGCCATGGAGAACCAACAAATGGACTACAATATAACTTTTAAATCATAAAGTGTTGTAAGGTGTTAAATACTGATGATTTTGTCTTTTCTTTCTTAAACCAGTTAATTGAACTTATTTTCTCCAACACTACAATACAGCATCGTCAGCATAAAGCAGTAGAATGAGATGGAAACCTCCACAAACCATGCTTTAAAAATGTTCAACAATGTTTTGCTTGTCATCTGTGTCTTCTTACAGAAAAGGGTGAATTCAATAGGAAAGTGTGCATCCACTGTAATGCAACTTTCCACAGTGGAGTTAGCCTGTCCAATCACCTTCGGGCTTTTGCAAAAAGACAACAGATTGCCTTACTGGAAGGGACCAGTAAGTTCAGTTTTAAACATGACTTCATTTACATTTCTAACTGACTTATTGTGTGTCCTCCTCACACAATAAGTCGTCTTTGCACATTTTGAATGTATCTGTATTTGATCCTCAGCCCAACAATGTTTAAAAATAGCATACACTATCAGTTTTTAAATACTTTTAGCTGTTTTCCATTTTTTTATTTTTTAGAAAACGGCAGTGGCGCGTCCTGAAACGCTAATCATAAACATTAGTTCCGCTAATGCTAAAGTGCTACACCACCGTGGCATTTAGCTGGACCTTATGTTAAAGCGCTGACCTCAATTCAAGGTATATCTTCCTTTGAAAGACTACGACCCATGAAGAATCCTTACCAACACGGATGTAAAAACCTTTTTCAACTGGAAGTTTACAAAACAGCCAATTAAGTTGGCACTTTAGAATTTATTTATGTAATTTAGAAAAAACCTCAGGCGCTAAAGTCAGCAAAAGCGCTAAACAAAAGAAATTGGCAAAACTGGAAAACAGAGTTTACTTTTAATCCAGGAGGAGAGAGCTCCACAGTTCAGACTTTGTTTTACCTTTATTTTTCAATCTGACATGACGCATGGATGAAATTGCCCCAGAGCCATACAGTTTTCAAGGTTCTGTGAAGAATGTCCTCTTGAAGTCGGAACCAGGATGTTACAAAACTTTAGAGTAAAAGAGAACCAGTCTAGCCAGACTAGAAGTGGTGTGACAACAACTGAGGAAACTTTAGTTGACTCGATGTGAAGCCTAGCAGGGGCGTTATGAACAACCTGCTAGTATTTCTGACCTTAACTTTGCATTATTTCCAAAGTGGCAAAAACAGGAGCCACTCAAAGATTGGGCATGACTGTCTAACTTTGAACAAAGTTTAAGTAAATGTTCTTAATAGAAGATTTAAATGGCGCCACATTTCTGCCAAAAACCCAGAGGAGCAGATTAAGCCGTCGCAATAGTGCGTATGGTCACCTTCTTAAAGTAATAACAGTTTTTGTTAAAAGTGGATCTTTTTTTTTTCTTTTTTAGAAAGAACAAGGTGATTTCATTTTTTTGCCAAAATCACTTGCAAAAAAATAAATAAAAATGGCTGAGGCCATTGTTAAAGAAAGATGACGCCATATTAATTGTGAACACTTGCCATCCTGAAACAAGGAAGCAGGAGTTGAGATCCAGAGATGTGTGAGCAAACAATGTGTGAAATGTGTGTGTCAAAGCTCCACCATCTACTGATTATTACAGTGTTCATTCATAGCAAGGCTGCACTGTATTCTGACCCGTCACTCTGTGGGTTTAACTGCAATTCTGATCTTGCAGCAATTCAGTGTAAAGCGGTCAGGACGCGTTCAAGGCCCGGTTTGAAGAAGAAGACACTGCCCTTAGCCCAGAGTCCAGAGGAGATGTACAGGCTCACCTGCAGGCAAGTTTGTTCTGCCTTTTCAAAAGCTCTGCTTTATGATGGCATATTGGGGCCATTGTTGATGGAAAAAAAACAAAAACGCCGACATAATTTCTGAGCTACAAAAGTCAAAAATGTGCAAGATGAAACAGAAATTCTGAGATTGAGCTCAGAAATGTTCTTTTTAGAAAAAACTTGGAAATTTCAGTTTCAAAAGTTTAAGATTTTGGACTTTGGAAACTCAGAAAATCTTTTAAGTGAAATTTCTGAGATTGAGCTCAAAATTTCTGAGTTATTTCTATATAGAGAATTTCTGAACAATTTCTCAACATTTCCTTATTTTATTGAAAAATCCATCTCAAAATTTCCAAGTTTTTTATAGCAAACTTTTGGAGCTCAGAATTTTGTTTTTTAATTAAGAAAATTTCTATGATCTCATGATTGAGTTTTTCTAGCAAATTTTCAACTTTTGAAGCTCAGAAACATACTTGTTTTTTCTAGAAAATTTCATACATGTCAAAGTGTTCTTGGTTTTTAATCCAAATATTTTAACTTGTGGAGCTCATAAATGTCCCCTTTTTTTCTAGGGGACATTTTCTAGGACATTTCTGAGATTAGTCTAAATATTTCAGAGGTTTGTTCTAACATATTTTTGACTCTTGGAACTCAGAAGTTTCCTTTTTTTTAGGTGATTTCTGAGATCTCAAAATTTCCTTGTTTTTATTGCACATTTTCAACTCGTGGAGCTCATAACTTTTCTTAAGTTTTTCTGGAACAATTCTGATATCAATCTCAAAATTTCCGAGATTTTTGTAGCGTCATTTTGTAGTTCAGAAATGTCTGGGGGGGGTTTTTTGTGGAAAATGTCTGGGATCTTGTGATTTGAGTTTTTCTAGCAAATGTTCACTGAAGCTCAGAAATGTACTTGTTTTTTCTAGAAAAACTCAGATTAATCTCAAAATTTCTGAGTTTTCTTTAGGAGGGGAAATCTTTTTCTCTTTTGTTCGCTATCTACAACGACCCCGACTCTCCTCCAAACTCGTGGACGTTAAGCTGCTTTCTTGAGGAATTCACCAACTGCCTTATATTCCTCTCCAAAGGTTCTGTGACCTCGTCTTCCAGGGTCCGCTGTCAGTCCAGGAGGACTGGATCAAACATTTACAGAGGCACATTATGAACACTGGTGTCCCTCGCACTGGGCTCGGCATGGCTGAGGTCACCTCGCTGTCCACAAACCCCCCCACCCTGAAGACGGACGAAGACGGCTCTTCGCCGGTCGCCAACGCTGCCTCATGAGGCCAAAGGGGACCTTTTTCTAGATTTCACTAGATTGTATGTACGTGTACATTGGATGTTTGTTCACTTACTTTTGTTTTTAAAGTCAATGAAATAATGGCCAAAAGGACAACACAGCCCCGATGTTTTAGACATTGCGCCTGTTTGAACATTTTGGACGGATGAGAAATTATTTTGGAATATTGTTACCTTCGTCTCTTTTTACATGGTCCATTTATGAGGAATTAAATTCCAAATGGATAAGACTCTTATTATTTTATGCAGTAATGTAGTGTTGGATCCATTTCTAAAGAAGACAACTTATACCTCAGACTTTTCATGATTTTAGTCCGTTTTAGTCCAGATGCGGGAGCCGTCGTTGGTCCTCATAGAAAACACATTTTTCCTTTTCGCGTCGCAACACGACTCAGTCAACACACTCTTATCAGGCCAGTTTAGAGCGATGACACTTTTTTTTTTTTACTTTAAGTGCAAAAAAAAGAGAGAAAAAAAAAGTCTGCAACTTTTTTTAATACGAATAAAATGTTTTATAAAATTTCAGTAACTGCATTGTTTTTAACTAAATACGGTAAAATCTGAAAGTAGATGAGAGAAGAAAAAAAAAACGCCCTAATGCGCACAAACCATGCAGTTCATGCCCTTCGTTCATGTTACCTATATTTAATGTTTCAATATACTGTTTTGAAATAATTTAATTTGAAATGTACTATATCACAGATACAATGCGTAAACATTTGTGTTCTAAATAATGATAATAAAAAAAAAAAAAACAGGAAAACTAACCGCTGACTTTTTCTAATGATTTCTGTTACGAATAAATAAAGAAAATGTAGAAAAATGACAGTATTTTATTGAGATTATGACATGTGGAAGTGATACTGGTGGGTTGACGTTCTGTGGAGTTGAGTGTTCTTCAGCTGAGGAGATCTTTAACCATGGAGTGATTTCATTCAAATGGGCAGGCTCCCTGAAACAACACCAACAGTTCAGTTAGATTTAGTAGAGTACTGAAGACATGAACATCATTATGTGTCTGTGATCCACACAGGACCCTTCCATACAGCTGCTGAGTTTCATCACAGCTGAATAAACTGAAACATACTTCCGACTTATTCTTTTGTCCCGTAAAACATTTTTGTTTGCACACTTTGCAATGTTAAGGCTAAGGAGAGCTACTGTATATTATTAAAGACTTATAAATTAGGAAGTTTATTATTTTTATAACGGTAAAAGGAAAAAAAAAATTACAATTTAAAAACTACATTTTTCAGATTGTGTGTATGTGCACCCAGGTTTTTATATCCTTGTGGGGACCTGTTTCTGTGTACAACGAGGGGTTGTGGGGACCACTGCTCCTTGTGGGGACATTTTCTTGGTCCCCACGAGGGGAAATACTGTCTGTGGATTAGGGGTTTGGTATGTGATGTTACGGTTCGGGTTAGGCTGTAGAAAATGAATGCAAGTCAATTTAAAGTCCCCACAAGACATGAAAACACAACTGTGTGTGTGTATCATGGGGAGGGCTGCTCTGTGAGGCAGAAGCCTGGAAACTTCAGCTCTGGGAAGGAGCTATGTCCACCTGGGCGTTTCGCACATCTGAATGGTTGCCATGGAGATTAAAGGATTTTTCAAACGTATGAAAGAATCAAGGCAACACGCCAGGTTTTTTTTTTTTTTTTTTTGATGAGGGAATAATAATGTAACATAAGGTAAAACTCAAAAGTCGATTTTTTAAATATTTTCAATTCTGCCCCTTTAATAAGCTGGACCAGTCTAAATACCTTTAGGAAGAGTTCAAACTGCGGCTGCAGCTTCTTGAGCATGGCTTCTGCTTTGCTCAGGCAGGAATGTCTCTGCTGAACTTCGAACCCCTGATGGGAAACAAAATAATCAGCCAGTGGAAAACCAGCTGGTGTTGCTGGATGTGTCGGCAGCCTCACCTCAGTGTTGGTCAGGTGTTCCAGTGAGGAGACGTGGGCCTGCACTTCGGCTGCAGATGTGGACACATGGACCTTACAGGCCGCACAGTGAAGCATTTCCACCTTCGTCATATGGTGGTTCTCCTGCAGACCTGGGGACGCCGACAGCAGGAGTAAGAGCGGGCCGGCCGGGTCTCATTCCTGAGAGCAGAGGCGTGTTTACCTGGAAGCGCTTCTTCCTCTACTGCTCGGCTACAGTGCTGGCTTTTATACACCATGATTTCCTATTGGGAGAAAAATGCCTCCTACTAATCAGATTTTGTTTTTATTTAAGACAGATATTTTGAAGCTAGGGTTATTTAACATGAGGTTACATGTATTTGCGCTGGATGTTCTCTCACCTGTAGAAAGGCTATTGCCATATCGTCGTAGCTGCTGCTGCGCTGGATGTGCTCCAGAGTGTCCCAGTGGGTTCGGCTGTCCAGATGTTCCTCCAGCTCCTGCGCGTTGGACAGCTCTACGTCACAGAGGTCACAGGTGATGGGACACCTAGAACACACAGGTTAAACTGACTGGGTATCCCCAACAGCCCCTCACAGAAATTCAGGCAAAAATCTGCAAATTTTGGCACTAATGCATAATTGTAAGTTCGTTGAAAATTTTCCGCAAAAAAATAAAAAAAAAACAGCCAGACCCATTGGGGTTTAACTCCCCCGTAGTCTTATGAGACGGGTCCACTGGAGCCAGCAAGCTTCTGTGCGGGGGTTCAGAGTGACGAGGTTTGTTCTGTGTTGTTTCGGGAACTGACGGTCTGAAGGGAAAACCTCCCCCCTCACTACTGGGACATTTGCTGTGCTCCTCCTGAGCATTCAGGGTTAACTGATTCTAATCCCACTTGCAGGTAGCAGTATTTCTCAATTCTACTCCACTGCTGCCTCCGTCTTACTGAATGTCAAGCTATAGTCAGTGATTAATATGGAAAGTAGCAAAAATGGAGCTCTTTAAAGGGGCAGTATTATGTATTTTCTAGGCATATAATGCCATTTTATAGTGCAATGAATTAAGTTAACTTCAGTTGTTAGAAACAAAAAAAAAAAGCTGTATATATTCACGAAATTTCACTTTGTTAATTAATACCTTAAAATTGGGCTTCTGTCTCTTTAAAAACTCCTCTTTCTAAAGCTCTGCATTCAGGAGGTCATCACAACGTGACTCCTCTATTAACCCTTTAACAACATTTTTACCAGCTTTACACTGGGAAGTAGCTTTGTATAATGAGCCCAGCAGGTGTTTGCTAATGGCTGCTGGCTAGTCTGAAGGAGCCAAGTGTGGGAGTCACGAGGGAGGGCATGAAGCTTGGAAACTGCGGCTCAGAGAGGAGCTGCGACTCGAAGGCGGAGCTAGGTCCACCCAGGCATTTTGCACAGCTGACTGGTTGCCATGGAGATCAAACAGTTATGAAAAGTATGTTTTTGATTAGGAATTAAACATACTATGATGTAAAACTCAAAAAAGTTCATTTTACACTATGTCGTCCCTTTAAAGAACAAAAATCTGTTATTTTCGTCTCATCTTTTTTCTTTGCAGGTTTTGGAACGAGGGGGGAAACAACCTCAGGTGATAAGTTTCTATCACTTTTCCTGTTCTCATTTAACACACAGTTAACAGCAGGGAACTCCAAACGCTCTGATGGGCCACATTCCTGCAGGGACCTGGAGAATCCAATGTGGAAAACGTCAGAGACAAAAAAAGAGAACGAACTCCATGAAGGCAACACTTAAAGCTAGAGGGATGAATGCGCAAACTGCAATGCGTTGGAGCGTTATTTCCTGTTTGCTACATTTCAATCAAGGTTGCCGGCAGACGGGGGCTCCAGCGATCAAATCGTTATCTATTCTTTCTAGTTTTTTTTTTTTCAAAATAGGCCTGTACATGGAGTAAAATAAGAACTAATGTCTAAACAACATAAAGCCTCTTGTATTGGGGAAGAAAACATGCAAACGCTACAAAGCACTGAAACCTTTAAATGAAATCCAGAGTAATCTGATTAGGGACTATAACTCATCTGAATGCACTTTTTCTCAGCCAGCTGTTCTGTCTCTGAAGTGTTCTGGTCAGAAGAGACCAAACCAGAACTTTTTGGTCCACATAGAAACAGGCTGTGTGTGGCAGAATGCTTATGGAGGCTTTATGGACAGATCCAGGGTGACGGGGTGGCGGTCTGCCTTTGAGCAGGACAATCATTTCCACCACCACCTCCAAGTGTTTAAATGGCCTAGTCAAAGTCCAGAACTAAAACCAGTTGAGAATCCAAGATGTTTTCCAACTCTATGACTGAGCTTGAGCCATTTCATTCACAGAGACCAAGGAGGAGAATTTCAAATCTGTCGATGTGCAAAACTGACCTGCGACCGGAGCAAACGCACGGGACACTTCATTTGTAAAAAGAAAAACATCTAAACCATTAAGCTCCTTCAACTCCAATACAACAGGCCAGTGGTCTGCAACCCGAAGCTGCCGAGCCACAAGTGGTTCTTTGGACCTTCTATAAAGATCTAGTATTTTTTTTTTGTCATGGATGCACAACAGAAATCGAAATTTTTAGATCAGTTTTTTGTCTTTAGATTGAAAATACTTTAAAAAGAACACAAATTTCCACTAATAACATCTCAGAAGAAAATGCATCTTTTCTTTTCTCTATCTCACAAAGTTTCGCAGTTTTCTTTATTTCCCAGCATAAAAATAGAAATAAGAGGGCAACTCTTTAAAAATGACAAAATTCTTAGAGTAGATATTTACCATTTTTCCAACAGATCCAGGTCTAACACATGATATTCCAATCAGATGAATGGAGGTTCGTGGTAGATTTTTTTTTTTGTGGTTTGGGTAGTTTTAGAGCAAACAGCTTCAACGATGACATGAACATGCCTGGCGCTTACTTGTTCAGCTTAGCATTTTCCTCTTTAGTCCTCGTGAGCTTCGGAGGAGGCGCGTCTTGGTCCAGTCCTGTTCAAACACGTCAGGCACAAACACAGAAAGTCTCAGCGAGCAATGACATTTTTTTTTCATTAAGGATGCAATTCATTATTTTAGTAGTTATTCAATTATTGTGAGAGTCAGGTAAAACATTGAACACATTCTGATGATTTTCATCAAGCAACGCAAGCGATTTATTTCCTTTTATGAAAAGGAAAATCAACACTTTTTTTTCTGTCTAAAATGCAACAACAGCATTTTTTTTTAAGTGAACTGTCACTCGTTTGTAATACAAAATGCGTCTGCAGCTAAATAGATCCTTCTAACATCAACATGATATGTCTGCTTGACTTATTAACGTCAGCACATTGTAGTGGTTCATTTTGGATCAACTGATGGCTGGACCTTAATAAGAGATGTTTTCTTTTACAGAATGAGCGGCGATAGGCTGAAACTCCGGCACTTGCCGAGTGAGAATATTTTTAACTCTTAAATGCAAAATGTAAACATTTTCTTTAGAAAAATGTTGATCTGCGTTGTGCTTTGAGCAAATGGCCTCTCTTGAGTCTGTAGATCACCAAACTAGTTGGCGATTATATCAATAATCGATTCGCATCACGTCAGCTTTATTTTTCATATAACTACTTTTGGATTCATGCGCTAAGAGCTAACGCGTTCACCTCTTTCTACGTATCCCAGCTGTTGATGGTCTCGCTTTAACCGAGGCGGAGACACCCTGAGGGGGGCGGCCGTCTCCACAGAGAGAAAAGACCAGCGTGTT
Source organism: Girardinus metallicus (assembly GCA_903067095.1). Lineage (NCBI taxonomy): Eukaryota > Metazoa > Chordata > Actinopteri > Cyprinodontiformes > Poeciliidae > Girardinus > Girardinus metallicus. The sequence continues at coordinate 16,220 of CAEGAE010024835.1, forward strand.
ATTACAGCAGGAAACACACACTCTTTAGGATGAGAAGAAACGTTTACATTTAAAAGAAAGAGCAAAACCATAAAAAAACATGCTCTGTGAAACTTTTAGAAAACGTTTAGCGCTACCTCTCTTGGATAATCAGGAAGAGGTTTCCTCTCCCCTCCGTTGGTCCTCGGTCCCCTGAAGGACTCGGGGATGGCCTGGGAGGAAGAGCCGTGACTCAGTCTGTCAGGACTGTGGAGTCTTGCCTCCAAGTGTCCAGTCGGAAATTCATAACCCGGACGGTCCAGTAGTTTACTGTCTGGGCTGTAAGCCCGGCTTTTAGCCAGAACAGGCCCCGGACTCAGATCTCGGCTGTCTGTGGGTCTGGCTGTCTGTGGAACTGTCAGTCTTTCAAGCGGACGGTTCGCCGCCGCCGCCGTCGACGACGACTCCCAGCGCCTGCCGTCTCTATCTGGAGGCGGGCGCTTGCATCTCTGGCTGCTGTCCTGAACAGCAGGGCGTAGCTGTGACATCTCAGGCTCAGAGTCTGACGACAGAGGGTCGTTGGGGTCATAAAGCTCGGTCCTACGAGTGACAGGAGGAGAAACTGTGAGAGTGGCTTCTAGGAGCAACCCAACTTTAACCACCAGGTGAATGGAAGGAAAAAGCTTCAGCAACAGAAACAAAATGGATGCTCTGATGCAACGATTGAGGCACAGAAGACTCACCTTGGAAGACATTCAACACAATTTGAACGAGTACCGTTCTCCTCACCTCGTTTCCGAACTTGGACTTTTGTCCTCAGGTTTCTCATTGTGTTTATCGATCGGCTGGAACGAGGATTTCCATTTGTCAACAGAAGCATCTGCTGCAAAACGCAAAACAAACCTTAAAAAAAAGCTGTTCTATAAAAAAACTGTCATGTATCACTTCTTTTCTAGTCCTGCTGTAAAGCTTTGAACACTTTTGCATTAAAAAGGAATTAAATGAGTAAGTTGGCATTTCACTTTTTTATTATTACTATTTAAAAAAAAAATCACAAGAGGTGTTGCCTTATGGGAAAATGTTTTATTTTCTCCTTTATGTCTCATTGTTATCCCCCAACTTTATACACTGCCTGGCCAAAATAAAAGTCGCCACCTGGATTTAACTAAGCAAATTGGTACAAGCCTCCTATTGGATCTAACAACATTGTGTGCCCAAAGAATGAGGTCAGCTGACTACCTGAATATACTGAATGACCAGGTTATTCCATCAATGGATTTTGTCTTCCCAAATGGAACGGGCATATTCCAAGATGACAATGCCAGGATTCATCGGGCTCAAATTGTGAAAGAGTGGTTCAGGGAGCATGAGACATC
>CAEGAE010024839.1:0-16259 GCA_903067095.1 Girardinus metallicus
GCCGGGGCCCGCCGGCCCCGCGGGGGGGGGGGGGGGGGGGCCGGGGGGGGGGGGGGGGGCGTGTGGGGGGGGGTGGGGGGGGGGGGGGGGGGGGGGGGGGGGGGGGGGGGGGGAGAAGGGAGAGAGTGAGCCACACAAAAGACTGGGGATTCTATAGTGATTTGTTGCATTTTCATTGTAACCACTTTGATTGTGCAGGTGAAGTAATCATGGATCTAAACTGAACATGAAAGTGGCTTCCAAGTGTGTAACTTGAAACACACCTATCTCTTCTCCGCTGACAAATAAAGGATTGTTTTCTGCATGATAATCCCACCAGCTGACAAACTAAACACAGTTTCAAACATATATTTGAAACCTATAAAAGGATTAATAAAGGGGAAATAAGGACAACAGAGGCAAGCAAAAAAGGAATAATTCAAGCATTCATTGCGACAATTACAAAGCTGCTTTTTTGTGAAAGCTATTCACAAAAGATAGAAACAGAAAATAAGGACTTATTTTCACTGTTAAATGGATCAGCTGTTCTTCACCTAATGTTTCTAAATGCAGTGTTTCATATTAAGTGCATGATCTAAATATCTTAGAGGCTTTTGATTGTAATTGTTATATGTAGTATTTGATTCTATTGTAACCTTTGAAGTGTTCACAGTATGAGGTGGCAGTGAAGGTACAAGTGGTTCTCTGATATACATACCTGCTGTTTTTACTAATAAGGTATGCGTTCAGCTTCAGCATTCTGTATTAGCAGACCTCTAAAAATCCCACAATGTCATTGATTAAGTGGAGGAGATTGCCTTTAAATACCAACCAGGCTATCCTAACTGGACTCTCACACAGCAAACCTGAAAGCATTTAAATGGCCCTGACTTTTATGTGTCAGTGCACACAGACAGCTTGGATTTGATAACAAAACTACGGATGGACGGACAGACAGATCGATTATTGGAAGGATTAAACAGCACTAAGCTGTAAAATTTGATCAGTTTACAGTGAAAACTAGTCAAAGTCCATGCTTCCTGCTCCAGTTAGCAATTTGTGTGCTGATCACCATCACAGTTCAGTTGAAGTAAACAAAGTGAAAGTGCAAAGGGGAAATATTTGGACCCATAATATGGTTTGTCATGTGACTAGACTGAGCCTATTGCTTTCTGATAACAATGGCAAGTTAGGAGACATATTGCCTGACAGGCTACTTGGGTTTGCAGACAAAGGAGTGAAACAAATCCTGCAGAGGCTACAAAGCTGCAGTCCCTCCCAGAGCAGCCAGCCTGAGCCACCTCCCTCTCCTTCTCTTCTGGCAGCAACTTCTCCATTAAATAGCTGGTTAGCAGCTATACATCTGTGAATATGAACAGCTATAAAACTATGCCCTTTTATCTTTAGATTTATACAAGATAAAAAAAAAATTAAAACAATACATAGTGTATAATTAATGGAGTAAATGTCATCTTTTTAACCCCTCCACCATTCACTTCTTAACCACTCAAAATATATTTCCATTTCTCGAATTAAGTTAGACAAACCAAGTAAACTGCAGGACAAAAGTTGCAGCCATATATTTATTCTTCCACTCTCTTGTTTCAATATATTGCTCCAGCAGGGAATATCACAGTGCTCAACAAACAGCAGCCTACATACGGGACAGATGCTCTTTGAAGGTTAAACGTTGTGCTTTTGAATAAAAATTAGCAAACACAGTCTTGTTTCTTACAGTGCAGCCATTAAAAATAGAAATGGAAAAACAACACAAAACCTGTTTCTATTCTCTAGCTTTCACTGCTGGCCAGCACTCTCGTGATTGAGGCAAGGCTTTGTTTAATTAATTTCAGCCTTGATGGAATGACTAGGGCTTATGCTTTTGGCACCGGGCTGACACACCGGCCCTTTAAGCCTCAAACTCATTGCCATAATGTGCTCTGAAGAAAACCCTGCAGAGAGAGGATGAAGCAGCAGGTCTTCGATCTTATCACTGCCATGACCACTCCCTCATGATTTAGACCCGGTAAGGTAACATCTGCGCTGCGGACGTTAGGGGTTTCTACAGTATGTTTTGTGTCTATAATTGATTGATATGTAGAGTCCTAATTCATCTATCTTCACCAAGACAGACAGACACAGTGCTTGACTCTCCCTTACTATTATGATCATTTTATTTGAAGTATCATATTTATTCAGTTGCACCAAAAAATATTTAACAATTTTTAATGTTTTGTCTAAGCATTTACAGCAAATTACACCGTAAAATATTTTGTCATTAGAGGTTGACTTTATATGTCTGTAAATAATCAAAGCATAAATCAAATTAAGTATTAATTAAATAAAGTATTCTTAAAACAGTGATGATTTTCCCTGTTGATCTTGAAATGCATAATAATAGAATGACTTACAGTTACACATCAAAATGCATTAGACACTGAACAACGGGAACAAAAATTTAGAATAATTAACTTCCTACACGAATCACAAATCAGAGTGAGATGGTTTACAGTGTGCTGACATAAAAGCTGTTTTTTGTTTGTTTGTTTGATGTGTTTTTTTTTTTTGTTTGTTTGTATTTTTGGATGTAAAGCAGAAAAAAATGTCGGGGCATCAGCTTTCACCGAAAGAATTTACAGCATGCTTTGCTTGTATAAGTTCAAATATGAACAGCCACTGTGTGCCACTGACCCACTGAAAGACTGCATTGGACCAAATACCAACCTAACACATAAGGTCCTAATCTAAAAAAAAGAAGTGAAAGAAGATGAACAGTTGTGGATGGCAGTAATGAGGAAAAACACTATAAATATGCATTCCATTACATTTGAACAAATTTAATTCAGGGCAAATAATTTGAGATGAGCCGCTGCTAAAACGATGGTCTTAATGGACAGGTGTCCACTTAAAATCTCTGGCAAAGCTAAGACTAATGGATTGCTTTATATGCAGCACATTTAGAGAATGGAAAAGGGATTGGGAGAGCTTAAGCGACTGAAGCACCCTGCATGCACTAATTCCTGCATAAATATGCTGCTGTAGTCAGATGTAACCTTTTTCTAGCTCTGTATTTCAGAACAATGAAAATTAACCCTCTTGTGACTTAGCTTCTTTGGATCACATCTTGTAATGGGCAATGTTAAAATTTAAATATTGTGGTTTAGCATGACTTGAAATATCATTAATACATAGTTTTGTTGAATTTGTTCAGTTCATATTTATTTTAATTAAAACAGTTGTTCCTGATGGTTTTTAAAAAGGTTAAGTTATGGCCGTCCAAAGATAGAGCAGCAGAGTGTTCAACTTTATCTCCTTTAACTAAACCTGACAACACTGTTCTGACCTTCTACTTTTATATCTTTCTAACTGTTCTGTATGAATTCTGAAATAAAATTCTTCTTGCAACATTTTGACAAGTCCCCATAAAAGCGAGATTCATCAGCACCTACTGAGTCAAACTATTTTTACTAAAGGAAATCACATAAAAAAACAAACAAAATGGAAATTTAACTGTACCAAAATATGTTTTTAATGTTTCTTGTTCATGACTGAACAAATATTAGAGAAAACTTTAATTATACGGTATCATAAAATTTACAATACAGTGAGAACCTTGTCAGGTATAAGTTATTTTTAAATCTAGTAAATACAGTTCTACCACAGAATAATGTGTTAGGGAAAAGAGTCACTTTCTATTATGGTCACTATCTTGGTTACCTAGTGAGAGCTGACAGAAATGACATTCTTGAAAAAGAAAAAGACAGCGGAGTACCCACACAGTATGCTTTGCATCTCTGAGTGTATGTGTGCAGCTAGGAGCATACATCATGTTGTCTAAGGGAAGATGCAGGAACAAAACTATATTTCTGGTCTTTATCTAATGACAACAAAACTCAGAGAAGGGAGAGCAGCATTACACAACACACACTTTATGAGCTTCTTAAATTGTGTCCTACTTCTATGATATAACTTAATAAACAAGACAGGGAGGTATAAACATTCCCATGACTGTTGTATGACATATTTCAGTTATGTTACCATAGTTAACATAGGTACACAAAACCATCACACTACACATGCACTAAGCATAAAATAATAATGCAATATCAATAATACTTTATAACACTATTTTAAAAAGAGGCTGTCTCACAGTGTCATCTGGTGGCCATGTCATCCAACTACAAATATCATCTATTCTATGAATAATTTCTAAAAAGTGAATACAAGAAAAATCATAATCTGCTCATTTCATATTTGTTCTGATGTTGTTTTTTAAATAAAATAGGTGTCTGGTCATGATTGACTCCCTCTTTATAATCGTCATGGCTTTATTGGCACAGTGACCCTGACCCAGACACATGACTACAGTATAACTGACATGGAAAACAATCAACTTCAGAGGCCCAATATAAACTTTGTGTGCTCAAATTTTTGATTGTGAAGTTATAAACCTTATCTAAAATAAGAGCAAACACCTTTACTAAATTAAACCTCCATGGGTGAAAAATATAATAAAAGATGTACATTATTTGAAGTAATTATGAGCTTTGGCATATGTTTGGCAAACAGCAATTGTTAGTAGGAAAATTACAACATGTTGAATATTTGAACAACAAATTGCACTAAAAAGTTGAAGTACAACTCAGAACCACTTCTTTCTCGCTCTATGTATCAGCCAAGGTACAAGCCCTTTTTTCAGGATTCAACACCAAAAAAACACTCAAATGGTTTCCACACAAAAAACAGAACATTCAGTCTGTTGCAGTAATACGGTTTTAGGCATAATGCTTATTTTGCAATTATTAACAAGTGATCGCTGTATTAGGTCATAGCTACCACTATTAGCTAATCTAACACAGCAGTTTGTGGGTTATGTTTCTTTTCTGCATTCTCTACACATACAAACTGCCCACAAAACACACATTTCATTAAAAAGTTATTGCCGTCTTACCTTTACTTATAAACGTCGCTCATTCTGCACAAAAATATCAGTTCATCCAAAGCCAAGTCTACCCTCAGCATCCCAAACATTTTTAGTGCTATCTGGTTTTCAATATGAGTGGTCGACCGCTCATGTTTGGTATAAGTCACAAAATCTCGTCTGAGTCCACACAGTGCTGAGAAAAGAAGGAAGGAAAGCAGAAAAGGCAATTTCTAGCAGGACATCCACAAAGCCTAACTTTTTTTTTCCATTTGAAAAGAGCGGTACCCTTCTGTCATAGTTTGAAGCAAACCTTTCAGCGGATTTTCCAATTATGGAAAATCACTTTATATATTATATGTTTTTAGCCATTTTATTGGCGATGTATAGACAGGAGAAACATTTAGCGATGTTTCTGCTGTCATAGTTAGCGAGAGGTTACGCAATCAAAAGTGAGGCTCAGCTTGCTACTGCATTACCAGCTGCGCTTCCGAGCATTTGAATGGGCAATTGCAAAAATTCAGCGATTTTTGAAGAAAAAATAATCAAAATCAGTTAAGCTAAATGAAAAATAAATACTTTATAGTACATAACACAGGGTGAAAATAGTAATATAAATAATCTTATCATTAGAGCAAATTGCCTCTCCTGCCTTGGCTGACCGCACATCACTGGCCATCTTCTCCCACAAAAATTCCGACATCAAATTACTGTTGCACCCGGCCTTTTTTTTGGGACGGATCGTCTCGCGTAACCAAGAAAGCAGAACTGAAATCAACCATTCAATTTATTAAAGCTCCTGGTCCTGGTCATGTCCTAACAAAAGAAAGCCTTTCCCTACAGAAGACTAACGCCAAGACAACGACTTGAACCAAGGTAACGGCGGCAGTAACTCCCGGTTTGTTTCTCCCCCCCGGCTGGGGGAGGACAAGCTGTGGGAGTTCTACGCAGATCGGGAGAATGACCTTCCGTGGGTCACCCCGAAGTCCCAAGGGGATGGTCGCCTACCTGGACGTGACGTCTCCTGTGGCGGGGGCTCCAGATCAACGCCCTGGCCTATTTCTCTTGAGTTCCCGGAGTGGGGATCTCCCGCCTCTGACCTTCCTGACCCATCTTCATGGTCCTGCTGGGGGGGAGTCCTGCTCTCAACTCCTCACCCGGTCCAAGCGAGGGTTGGGCTTCGGAGCCGCGATACACAGAGGTCACTGCGGAACATCTGGTGGGGTTCTTCTATGGTTTCTTATTGGAGGCGTTAGGAGCCTCCACACCCCTAGTCCCTGTGATGGAGACCCCTGTTCCCGCTTCGGTTCCAGTGCCAGAGAATCCAGTTCCAGGGGTTCCAGCCTCCACACTAGTTCCTGTGATGCAGACTCCTGTTTCCGCTCTGGTTCCGGTACTGGAGGATTTAGTTCCGGAGGTTCCAGCCCTCACACCTGTTCCTGTGCCGGGGAGCCCAGTCCTCGCTCCTGCTCCAGGGACTAAGTCTCTCATTCCGGTATCCGGAGCCGGGGAGGGCTCAGAACCTTGCCGGCGGCTTGTGTTGAGGGGAGTATTTGGCCATTGGCTTCGCCGTCTGGTTTCCTCCGCGGGGACTCACAGAAGGTTCCTGTGCTGTGTGGAGGAACGTGGCGGTCATCAGCTCGTTCGCCTAGAACGTTCCGGGTGTTGCGGTGACCTTCAGATCGCCCGCCAGACGAACTGTGGACTGAGGTGGACGAACTGCGGTCATCCATCTGAGAATTTTGGTACCCAACGGTGACTGCTATGTCGCCCACCTGGTGGCCACGGGACATTTCGTCAGCCATCTGGTCGTCCTCCAGAAGTGGTCCGGCCGCAGGTCGGGTGTGGATGATGATTTGCTGGTCCCACCTGGTCAGCGTTCCAGCTCTGAAAGTTTTAGAGAATTACATGGTGGCAGCCTGTCTTTTGGTGATTTTCCCATTTGCTTTATTGAGTTCACGCCCGTTTTGGGTTGTTTTTGAGTTTACTCTTTCGCTCCCTTTGGCGGTTTTGAACTAATGGGCCTTCAGGTTGGATGGAGTTTTTGTTTTTCGTTTTTTTTTTTGATTGTTTGTTTGTTTGTTTGTTTTGGGCATCTGGTATTCGGGGGAGGGGTTCTGTCACGATGTCTGTTGTTGTATGGGGTTTTGTTTTGTTTTTCTGTGTATTTCTTTTGTAGTCAGGGTTGATTTTTAATTCATGCAGGTTCCTGTGTCTCCTGTTTCGTTATCCGTGTGTGTTCCTCGGACAGGAGACAGGAGTCTCCAAGGACTGGTTTCCCCAGCGATTGATTAGTTATTCCCCGCACCTGTCCCCACTGGGATTTAAGTTTGAGCGCACCGTGGTTGAGGGCGGTAGTCTTGTCTGAGTTTTAGTGGTGCTTGCATTCTTCCGAGCTTTGACCTGTGCATCTTAAGTTTAAATGAAGAATAAATCCACTATGCCTCGACGCCACATGCCTCCTGGTTCATGTCCTAACAAAAGAAAGCCTTTCCTGGCAGCTATGAGTCCTTAAGGGACAACACATAAATGGCCCCGAACAATCGTGTGTAGTTTCTTTTTACTCTTACATTAGCTACGCCCTAAAGAGGACGTTCCCCTGTGAGATAATTTCCTTAACATTATGTCTATGTGAGTGTACATAGATTAAAAACAATAACTTTTCAAATAGAAACATTGTAACACTTTATATGAATACAAAGCAGTCTGATTAAAATAACAAAAACTTAAGAAAGTAAAAGCCTAAACATGCAAACACAATCTTACATTACCAATAAGCTACTCTCTGTTCTCAGCTTGCCATCTGCAAATCATACTACTACCTGTAATAATAATATATCTCTTACTTACAGAAAATAATGTATCTCTTAATTACAGAAAATGTCCATTTTGTATAAAATCATTTGAGTCAGCAATCAATCTGTCACATACACGTTTTCTGAAACAGCCGTGTTTTTTTCATGCAGGGAATTAATGCCATGTCAAAAGCAAACACATAAGCATCAATAGATTTTCACTGAGCACAAATAAAAGATATCAAGAACACCAGCAGGGAAGTTGAATTTGTCATGAACACACAAGTGCCCTCCTACACTTAGTAAGAATGATGTTATATGAAAATCAATACTATTGTATTCAGCTGAGCAACAGATTTTCACAAGATTCACTGTGTTGTACTCTCATGAAGAAAGCCCCTTGACAAACCTGATTAGCGGCCATTTGAGACGTCTGTTCCCAGAAGGGCCTGCTGTCACTGTGACCCTGCTTAACCTCTTGATTTTCTTGGTTCAAGTCCAATTAACCTTTGGGATGAAGCCAGAGTGTCACCAGCAGTGCAGTCAATAGAACCTCAACAGTAATAATTTAATTTTCCGGTTCATCAAACAAGCCCCAGCCCCACCTCACCAATCTTCATCAAAAATGCAACCATTTATCATTGAAGACTCTGAGGAAAACAATTTTCCAAAGCAGGTTAGTGTCTCAGTTGCCATCTGTAGTGCACTGACTCATCTACTGCCTTAACTCTGTTGAAACAAGGCCAGGCAGTACTCTGAGAACAGTCAGTGGCTCCTGTGAAGGCTGCATGTACCTTAACTCTCACACCAAAACAAGCACTAAGATGACTGGAAATACAGTGACAACAAAATTGAAATGGGCAACTTCTGCACATATTCATGGAGGTTCACTTAATCAATACTTCTTTCTTAATTACACAGTCATTCAGACATAAACAATATACATATTTTGTATGCACTCTATGTAATCTCAATTTCTCTGTAATCTTTTGTAGCTGCTCAATCTGGTTCAGGTTGGAAGGGGGAAAAGGTAGAAAATATCCCAGTCAACACTTTTTTAGACTGTGGGAAGCAAGAGAAGAACAGGGAAAAAGTCCACATGTACTGTCAACACAGAAAGACTCCAGCAGACAATAGGATCGGAAGGCTTCTTGTTGTGCAGGGAAAAGACCAACCACCAAATCACTCTGCAGCCCCAAATCCAAACGCGGAGCAAATTCTGAGGCTGGCACATGTTTGTGTCCATGAGAGGGAGAAGTTGTTGTCTTTCCCAAAGACAGATTGATACATGGAATGGGTGGGAATATTGCAGTTGCTGATTTGTGTAGTGTTCCTGATATTACTGTTGCATTCATTTGAACTGGTATGTTAGCATGGTATCTTTACATTTGTAACTGGATGTTAATTTAACAATTTACAATACATTAAAGCAAAAAGGTGCTTAAAGTAAGTCCTGTTTCTACTTGTTAACATTTAAGGGATACCATAAAAAGAAACATGATTTTAAGAATTCAATCCCAACTGTTATGCTGAATTGTAAACTTTTGATTTATGAAAGATTTGCAGAATAACAATTCCGCAAACCAAAAATTGTACCAAATTTGGTGGCTTCAAAAATTTGGTGAATCTGAGTTTGCAGAAATGATTGACTTACATAATTATCTTTAGTAATTTAATATTATTTAATTAATATTAATTTTCCTTTGGGATTAATAAAGTATTTTTGAATTTGAATTAAATGGATTTTTAGCTTAAACAGAATCAGAAATGTTAGGAAGTAGAACTTTGGAAGCATAAATACACTTCAGTAGGTTTATCTTTGGCAATAAAAGTTATTGTAATGGCGTATTACAAATATTAATAAAACTAGTAGTTTAGATTAAAAATGACTAAATTGGGGCACCATTTCTGGACAGAAAAAAATATGTTATAGCCAAAGAGTTCAGTCTCAGTTATTATTTATAATACCTACCTAATAAGACCTATGTTTTAAAATAATAATAATAATAATAATTGAAGACATACGTTCAGCTACATGTGTATGAAATAAACACAACTTCTTTCAAATATACCAGAGGTTAACAAATGAAATTAACTTCCATCTGGTTCAGATTGAAACAGATTTATTCAACATTTAGTGCTTGAATAAAATGTGTTAGCTTAATGTTTGTCTCGCTAAGCTAACACACACAACTAAAACTGAGAGAAAGATCAAATGAGCTACCAGACCATCACAGGGAAATACAGAGACAAACAGCACAATCATGCACACACACACACACACACACACACCACCACACACCCACACACACACCTAGGGAGACTTTGGTGAGATCAACCAACCATATCAGTTATGTTTTTGGACTGTGGGAGAAAGCCAGAGTACCCAGAGAGAATGTCATTCTATTGAACAACAGAACAACATTCTGTAAAACAAAAAACAGTGTTTTACATCTTACTGCTTCTGCCTTTTAGTTTCTGCAATCACAGCTATTTTTTGTGCATCCCTCTCCCCATTTATATCTAAAAATGCCACCCTTAAACTTTGCATCTTGAGAGAGGAAATGAAAGAAAGATAGAAAGAAAGGAAGCATGTGAGGATTTGGTTTTTGTGGATGTTGTTTCACTTTATTGAGTCTCTGTGCTGTGGTGGCTGCCCCTGATTGTCCCCTGTGTATTTATACTTACCTGTGTCTGTGTTTCCTGGTCGGATCCTTGTCATGTCTTTGTCATTGCTGTCGTACATTGAGCGTTTGTCCTCCCTGCCATTGTCCAGTCTGTGTTGAGTTATCTTTGGTTCCTGTTTTTTGTGGACTCTTAGGCATCATTAAACTCACTTTTGCACCTAACCTGGGTCTGACCGCATTGCATTTCACAACCAAGAAAGAAAGAGAGAGAATACAAACAGTGTAATCTCCATGGCTGCTGTAAGTAGCATTTCTGGAAAACTGTAAATGACACAATAACCAATTGTTCAAGGTCAAAATTGCTGTTGTTGGGAATATTTTGAGCATAACCTTTATGCCACCACTCAGTAAGGAGTGAGGAGTCGTCTTTAAATGTGCACATTTCGATTTATTTGCATAATGCTTCCAAACACAGTGATGCATGGCTTTTTATCTTTGTCATTAGGAACTAAAAGTTAAATCTTTAAGGTTTGATTCGATTGTTACTTTGTTCTGGTATATATATATATATATATATATATATTTGGTTTTACCTTGTATCACAAAAAAACTACGTATGCTTAAAAGATGTAAACAAACTTAAAAGTACTCTTATCCTTAAGTCTGTCATACAGTCTTATGCATAAGGTTTTCTGTCGTATTCAATGTTATTGTAAAAGTGTGTCAGATCTGATGTTACAGTCTTATTAGCCTGTCTCACATCACCTGCAGTTTGGCTTAACTGGTAGTGAACAATAAGGTCACAGAAGGTGCTTTTCCACTAGACTGCCTCTAACCGGTACAGTCTCAGTCTACCGCGGCCAGATTTGTTTTCCATTAGTAAATATGGAGCTGCTCTGCCTGTTTTTTCTCAGATTTTTGTACCTACTTCAGGGGTAGTATTACCGGCAATGAGCAGGGTACAGCACCAAAACCATCTGATTGACATCTGAGTGCATTGATTGGATCGTGATATACATCATTGAAAACTGCAAACATTTATCGTTTAGCTGTGAACTGTGGACCTGCTGTCTGCTATCAGAGATCTGTAAAGAATGGAGGAGTTTAATTATGTGTTTAATCAGCAGCAGCCCCAGGAACTCATGCGCCAATTTTTACAGCAGAATTAGCATCGCTGCTAGCAGCTCTTTTTTCTGAAATACGGACAGCGATAAGAGAGAAACGGTGCAGCTGGGGTCAGCTTTCTGACCGAGCTGCTTTTTTGCATCGCCTGTGTGAAACACCGGAACTGCATAACATTAACCTGTGATGTAAAGTTCATGCGTGGATATTGGTTTTAATTTTTTGGCTGCATTGCCTAAATCCAAAAGGTTGTTATTATATTTTCATGCATAGCGAAATAATCAGCTAATCTGGGCCTTCATCATTATGTTTGGACCAGTAATGAATTTCTATAAGACAAAGTTAAATATCTGCGTTTATTTTAGTCCATCAGGACCAGAGGTTCTCCAATACTGCAAACATCAGCAGAGAGTTGAACACAGCTGATGCTGCTCACATTCCGCCCACAATAGTGAAGAATAGAGCAGATAATGGAAAAGCTCACTACCTGGTGTAAAACCGAACCACACATTAACCGGTTAGTGCATGACTTGCCAGTATAAAAGCACCTGAAGTCACCACCAAGGCCTGTTGAGTGTTAACAATACATGCTGCTAGGAGACCTAGAGGAGGTCGGCAGCCGGACGAACAGGCTTTGTTTGGCCACATGGCTGTCAAGCTGAATATGGGCCACGAGGGACTTGTTCACCCAATTGTTACATGGGGTGGTATGTATCCATCTCCATGGCAGCTTTATTGAAATAGCTTACGCCCCCATGCACCACTGACAGATGCATCTTTATTCAAGGATTTATTCTGGATTTTTTTTTCTTTTTTGAACAGGATTAGGATTATTTAAAGGGATTAATGTTTTTATGGACAGTGTGAGAGTTTTAATAAAAGAGGACAAAGCTGAAGGGTCATTATTGGGTGTTTGATGTTTGTGTGAGCTATTTGATTGACTAAAAAAGACAGGGCTCAGTGCCAGAACCTTTGTATTTGCATGATTCTCATGTGCCTGTAAATTGCATCAAGCAACATCCACAAACAAGAAGGATGGATGACAGAGTTGCTTTTCTTGGCTCAATGGGGGTCAAATGTTCCTTCAAGAACGATCTGAAGAAGCACTAGAAAAGACTATTGTGTGCAAGTTGTGCAAAAATGAGTTGGCCTATTTGACGATATTCAAGTCTAAAATAGCATCTCAATGCAAGTCAAGTTGCAGCAACACAGACGTCCTCAGCGCTAACGCGAGTGTCCACAGTCTACATTTCTAGAGAAGTATTTTTTCAACAACGTTACTTGAAAGGTCAGGGGTCCCAGAACACTTAAATGCTGCCTGGGCATTAGCCTTTTGTGACTATGTAATCTAATAAGGTTAAGGCGCCATTACGGAAGTTGGAAGTGAGGGACAGGAGAGTTGAACAGAGTGGCTGCGATTGTTGATATAAATAGTTTTTACCAATATAGCTATAGCTTCTACTTCAAGTTGAGCTATTTTGTCTGTGGAAGAAACATTGGACTCTCAGACAACAGTATTTTGTTAAGCAGTTGGAAAATGACTAGCTGACCCTCGCCCTCCTCATCCTCATGTATTTGTTGATTTTATCAAATCACTGACTTTGCCTGAATTAAAACCACATAACTTTTGCCACTATCATAAATTAAAATTGCAGTAAAACAATAGCTTAGGAAACAAATGTAATGCTTAAACTGTCCTCACCTACAACCACAGCAAAATTATACTATGGTATGAAATAAAAATAATAATAATTTGCACCAGTGAATAAGAATTCATTTCTGATTATTAGTGCCAAATATTATAGCTGGGCATTGCATATATATATGCCTCTTGATTTGTCTCAAATCACATTTGATATTCATATGATGGTGGGGCATTGATTATTAGTATGAAATGACAAATAGATTCAGGGCTGCTGTCCACTTTTGGGATTACAGACTTTAACCTAATAATACTAACACACCAGGTTCCAGTCCTTCAACAGAATACAGCCTGTCTGTCCGACTTGGTTTTGTTTGTTTCTGTGCTATTTTGGTTAGATCTGTCTTGTTCCTGTTTTCCTTTAGCTCAGCTCTTCTTAGTGCATTTAGTTATGTTAATTTTTTAGAGTTACTCTTTGTCACTCTAGTTTCATTAAGTTTCTTTAGTCTAGTTATTCCCCTGTGCCACTTTCTCTCTCTGGGTTTGACTGTATCCCGATTCTCCACATCTGGCCTTCGCCTCGCCTCTTTTGGTTCCTATTTCCGCAATTCTGCTAAGCCTGTATCCAGGCGGACTTCGGTGAAGTGTACTACCCACAATTCATCGTTGCATGCGATGTTTTGAGCTAAAAGGCGGAATGATGCACTGGTTTATTTATTGAGGGGAGGTGAGGGAAGGGTGTCTATTGAAAATTCAAATAAAATAATATGACAAGGCACTATATGGTTTGATATGATTGGTATAAAGTTTGATATGATAAACTGAGCAGAAAAAAGAAGAAATAAAGAATAGTTACAAACTAACTCCGAGGAAAGTAAAACAAATTGTTACAAATGCAAGACAAATTTAAAATCTTAAATTAAGCTGTTAACATATTGGGAGAAAGATTGGGCTTTTGTGATGCAACGTTTAAGCACTCTCAAATAAAATAATTTCACTCTAAAAATGGAGATGATTTTTAGAAAGTGGTATTTGAGAATAAGAACTTAACCAGATGATGAAATCATTAATATCAGAATTCAACACCTTCATCCCCTGTTAAAAGATGAAGTGTTATTATATTAAAACTTAAAAATTGAATAGATTTCTTGTACAATATCCACTTTCTAAAATCTTTCTAAAAACATTAAGGAAGTTGCAATAGGAAAAAGATGCTCTTTCTCAAAATCTCAGTCACACAACACGCAGGAATTGATATTTATTTTGAATTTCTTTTGCAAAAAGTCATTACAGAGAAATGTTCATGTATATTTATGAAATTAATATCTTAATTTTTTTGTGGGAGTGGAATAGAAATATATTTGGTTCTTATTTTCTTTAGAGATATCATAATGATTTTTAAACAAATATTTTCTCCTCATGGTGGTTCCTTTTGTCTACTCCTGTCACTTCCTTGTTTCCCCCTATTTTCTCCTTTCCTGGATGTTCTTTAGATTTATTATATTTTTTTTTTCCCCTGGCTCCTGTTTTTTGTACGTTTTTGCATTTCACCTTTTTCATTAAATCACCAAATTCACTGGCTGCTTCCGTCTCACTGCATTTGGGTCCTACATCAACCATCTACACGTTATGACACTGTCTTGCTGTGTGTTTACAAGTCATGTTTTGCTGTTTTTAGAAGCATTTGCATTCATTACATAAAATGTATGAATAATCATCTCACTCACTTATTGTATTTAAATGAAAAAAATCTTAAATTTTTTGTAATTCTGCATGCCAATAACAAACCTTTTGATTTACTGACATACGTTGTGTGTCTTTTAGCATTTCTCACCTGGCAAGGCCCATTTTCTCAAGAAATACTTAAATTGTGGATAAATGCAATTACTAGAATGAACACCAGTCATTGTACAGTCCTCAGATAGATAAAAGCACAAGGTGTGTGTGGGTGTGTGGGGGTGTGCATGTATGCAAGGAAGAATGTTTAGCACAGCTCTCCAAATGTCCAACAGTGATTTATTCAAGCTAGAGAACTATATTGATTGATGCAGTGGTCTTAATCAAAGTCCAGCACTCCCAGTAATTAAATAAGCTCCCACAGGTCTTTAGCTTTTCTATTCCTTTGAAGGAATGGTAGGGGAGCATATGCCATTTATCTTGTTAAACTGCATATGTATTAGCTTACAAAAATAAACTAATGATTAAGTGGATGTCAGTGATGATAGAGAGTAAAATAATATATTACTTGTATGTTTTATATACACATTCAAAACATAGAGGTAAATTGATAAAAAAAAAAGAATATGACGTGAAGATATTGACATCAGGCAGAAAGTTCAAGCGTAGGGACAAATAGGTCTTCCAAAAGGACAATAACCCACACATTCAAGGTAGTTACAATATGTTAAGGAAAACAAAGAAAAATGCTTCAGAATAATCATCAATGAAAACAAAACATAAGTTATTTTATGCACGAGGTGTTATTCTTCTAATAATACCTCATGCAAGCCTCTTATTAATTTTGTTTAACTCAAGTCATTCATCAAACAGCATGTCACAAATTTGGGAGTCATTATGAACCCAGAGTTTCAATTCAATGAAAAGATCAGCTCTCTGTTGTAAAAAAGGCAGTTAGTAGTTACTAACTGCCTTAACTGGAAGAAGCTAAGTAACTGCCAGTTATAAAAAATAAAAAAGTGTCATGATAATATAGTATGAGACAGATAATCTGTGAAAAAACTGAACTCTCTGCTGCGCTACAGCTCCTCCCCCCACTGTGGATCCTGCCATCAACACGCAGGCCAATAAGCCTATTGATGTCGGCAGAAACAGTTTTCCTGGAATGTTAGGTTGTTTCTTCACCATTAGCACAGCTGCAGCAAACTGCAATGTCCATAATGTCATAATGAATTGCAACAACATTTCTCTTTGGCATCAAATATTTTGAAATTTTAATTTTGAATATTTCACAAATTAGAAATACAGCTCTGGAAAAAATTAAGAAACCACTGCACTGAACCCCATCCATTTTCTGTTCACCCTTGTCCCTCAATGGGGTCGGGAGGGGTGCTGGTGTCTATCTCCAGCTACGTTCCAGGTGAGAGGCGGGGTACACCCTGGACAGGTCACCAGTCTGTCACAGGGCAACACAGAGACACACAGGACAAACAACC
>CAEGAE010024840.1:0-10304 GCA_903067095.1 Girardinus metallicus
ATTTGTGGGGGTTGAAAAGGAGGTGTCACACAGGTACGGGGAGAGTGTGTTTTTATATATATATATATATATATATATATATATATATATATATATATATATCTAAAAAAAAATTTTGTTTAAAATTAGAATAAAGGCATCAAATTAACCAAAATCTAGAGATGACATGTAGAAGATTTCAGTCCGGATTTGACTGTTCTGTTCCACAGGCTGGGTTTTAATTATTCAAGATACCAACAACGAATGGAGAAGAAGTAGTGGTGCACCGATTGCAGTTTTCTGGCCGATCACAGATCTTTAAGAATCCGATTTTCTTTGTCTAGAAAGTCGCTAAATTTGGCAGCAGACTTGCTAAGTTGGCAGCGGCGGGATGACTGGGAGACTAGTTTGAATTCGCATATAAATATCGGCCGAGTCGTGATCGGCCAAAAGGAAAATGAAGCTGAATAGAGACTAGATACCTGAACAAAAAGCTTGATGAATTCAACATCTAATGCCTCCTTGTCTTACTTTCTCTCTCATGAAGAGAAAAAAAGGATAAAGGTTAAATTACTCCAATTGAACATCTAAATTGCTCTAATTGATGCAACATTTTACACGTGTTTTTCCTAAATCTAAATCGAGTCAATATGTCAAAAAAAACCCCAAAAACTAGTCAATGTAGAGATGCACCGATCACATGACAAATTGGCCAATTTTGCTTTGATCTATGGTTGGCTAAATAACAAATGAGATTTTTTGCTTAGTAATTAAATGAATCAAAACTGAGAACTACAAAACAATAAGATGTTCTTCAATGCACTTGTTTGATCTTAGTAACCATATAGAAGGTGCTGCTGTATCTATTGCTGAACCTGAAGCTCAGTTATTTTCACTTTTATGGCTTATTGTGTTCAGAATAATAAAACAAAAAGAGTCGGTACCGGCCAATCCGACGGTGAAAAAAAGAATCGGTGGCGGCCTGAAACGGGAATCTGTGCGTTTTTAGTCGTGTTGACGCAGACCAGAGGAGAAACGACTGAATGAACGGGTGGAGGAATGGTGGAGCAACCTGCGCAGACGAAGGACGAAACGATCTGTTGATGGATGAAGTTTCAGAGACGGATTAAAGTCTGAGGAGGGGAGGGGGGGTGGGGGTGAAGGAGGAGGGGAAGTGTCGCGTGCGGTCGAAATGCACCAAATATGGAGAGGAAAGGAGAGTCGCGGGGATGTGTTTGGGAACCGGTGGACCAAATAAAGGCCTGGAGAAAGAAGGAAAACCGGAGATAAAAATGAGAAGCGTTTTACGGAGGATTTAAAAAAAACAAAAAAAAAAACGTTTGAGACGTAGGTTCCCGGTGAGGATGGAGGTGACGAGCTCGGGGTGGGTGATTACCGCAGGATCCCCTCTGAGGCTGCTGACCTGCCAGTTTGCCTGTGATAGTAAATGAGAATGCAGCCTCCTCCATTTGTTCCCACCTCTTCCTCCTGCATGTCCTCTGATTTGTCCCCCTCTCCTCTCCCCCCTTCAGGCTTATTTCCAGATTGCTAATTGACTCCTGATTTGCAGCCTTTCAGTCCACCAATGAGGTGGAGCTATCCCCTCCTCCCCTCTCCTGCCATTTTTGATTATCTTCCCATTTCTCAGTCCATCCAGCTCCATGATGGCCGTATTGATGTTTACCCTTGAGGCGGTGCTGCGGACAGACTACTGTTCCCCCCCAGCCCCCCATCCAACTCTCCCTCTCTGCGCGCGCCGCGCTCTCTCCGATCCAGAGAGCCGATTTGTCCTATCGCTGGCAGTAAAGAGGCTTTGTGTCGCGCTAACGAGATCAAAGCTTATTTAGGCGAGGGCATTAGCCAGACTGATCGCTGTGACGGGCCAAAGCAAGAAGCGGAGGGCTGGACAGAGTAATATTAGGTAGCGGATGTTAAAGGTTACTCGGCATGCAGTTTAGGATTCACGCTCCGGGCTTGGGATGCAAAATGTAGCTGAATATTATGGCTTTTTGATGTTGAGAGTGGAACATCATATATTTTTTTTTTTTTTTTTTTTTTTTTAAGTGGCTTTTTGAACAAAACTTCAAAGCATAAAGGAGTCTTTAGATGCTCCGTTTAAGTGCCAGGCATTGAAAATCTGCTCTTGACCCACAGGATGTGAGCTTTCCTACCATTAGCTGAACGCTTTTAGTTACCTTAGCGCTACAGCGTCGAGGCTCGGCCTGTCAGAACAGAAAGAATAAATGGAGTAATCGCATGATAAAGTAAAACCAGCTCGGATTTCCATTTTTATCTTCTACCAAAACTGGATGATAATAAGTAACTTGCCCTTTTTTTTTTCTTGTTTTTTTCCAAGGACAATTTTGTTTACAGATTTCTTCATTCATTTTATTTGTTGCTTTCGTTTATTTATTTGGAATATTTAAAATGTCTTCCAGCTCCAGTTTCAAATATTCATTACAATTTCAGGTTCTTGCATTATTATTATTATGCCAGCGGCATAACAATATCACTCGAAAATGGTCTCAAAACAACAATTATTATTGTTTATCGCAATAACTTCCAGGACAATGTATCATCCAGCAGCATTTGTTATCGTGACAGGCCGAATCACGGCAATGTCTTGTGAAAATGTTGCAATCGCATCCAGCCCTTTTTAAAGGTTTAATAAAGAACATTTGGTACAAAAATTAAGCGACGTAAAGTTTTGAATGTGAAGGTTTTGTGTCAGGATTTTTGTTTGGAGGCTTTACTTTATTGTGCCTTTGAAACTAGCCTCACCTCCAGTCCAAAGCAACACGTTTGAGTAATTCAGGCCTAAAAAGGCAATATTATCCCCATCTATAGCCTCCAGAAGCCTGGCCAGCTGGAAGACATTTAATCCCATGTGGTTTAGAACGACTGGATGTGATAGAACGTATTACGGATGCACCGATGTAAAAATTTGGGCCTATATTCTTCTTTGCGTCAGTTAAAAACTAAGCACTATGCTGTGCCGCGTCACCATGGCTGTCACATGACCGCTCAAATGCTACATGCCTAACTCCCTCTGAAACGCACACAGAAGCGGCAATAAGATGGGGTGGGGGGAAACAGATCTTTAATATCAGCCCGGTATTACTTATCCGACTGATACCGAAGTGTTCAAAATTGCATCAAAAGGATCCTTTGTGACTGCGATATTTCGCATGGCAGATTTTAATGTTGTGCGCCTGTAATTTTGACTTAACTACGAAGCTAGTATTTATTCCACCAGTTGAAAAATCTACAAAAATCATACGTAGTAGTTTCATTGCGATGTTTCTTGACAAAACTGCAAAAAATAAAATATTTGGAGTGAATAGACATCATCGAAGGACATTTCAACACCCTATGGTTAGAAATGTGATTGATTTATAGATTTTTATGCAGCGCTGAGCAACAACCAGCTAAGGTGACCAAAGCGCTTCCCGGTAAAAATTACATCACGAGAAAAGGAGAACACAAATGCCACAATAAAAATAAGGGAAACCGCCACTACGTTTTTATTAGTAAAGTAAACTATGCGATTAGTGATTATTGCACTGGACGTCCAGTCGGCCATCTTGGTATCTGAGCTACATGTGTGAACTGGAGGAAAAGTTACGCAACTTTGTTTTTATAACAATCTGAACGTCTGTTACATGATCCTCTCTCTCTAAAAGAAAAATGTATCAAATAACCAAAGCGCCTCATTGTGTTACATTAATCTGGTTTGCTGCTGCATAATCCATATCAAAATTAGAGGAGATTATTGATAACAAAACTGACAATTTACTGTCTCTGTTTTTGTAGTTACTTAAAAAAAAAAGATCTAAAACTTCCTATTTGAGACACTTTTTCTTCCTTTCTTAAAGAGCATTAAAACTCTTAAAACTTTGTCCACTTCATTCAAAATGGTTGGAAGGCAATCTGCAGATTTTTTTCTTTAGCTTTTCCCTTTCGCTCAGAGAGCATAAGCTCAACATACCCCCAGGTTGAACTGGTGGTGTGGAGCTATGCTAATTGTGCGCTAAAGGTGTGCTGCTTTGACTTGCAGGAGGTCAAATCCAGTCCTGCCGCCGTCTGACTTCAGGTTCCCCGCCGCCGTTTAATGATTGCTGTTAAACTTTGAGCCGCGGCGCAGCGGAGTCGCCCTTGACTTTTGAACCGGCAGCGATAAGCTAAAAAATTTTGCGCAGACAAAAGTTGCTCAACTCATATTGTCTCTCTTTCTCTCACTCTTCGTTCAGCTCACTTTGCTGCTGCTTTGTTTACATAAGTGAAGCAGTTGTATTGCCAAAGTGTGGAGGAAGAATTAGATGTAAAAAAAAAAAAAAGGAGGGAGGAGAAAAGGAGAGTTTGCATGAATACAAGAATAGCTCAGCGAGTCTGCGTTTGCTCCTGTAAAACGACGCTCTGTTATGCTGCTTAGCGTGCCGTTTGCATGTTCAGCCTCCCTTTATGGTCAGCATGTCACAGCTCCCCCCCTCCCCCCCAGCTGCACAAATCACTGCTTGTCTCCTCCCCAAGGCTGCCCCCAAACTGTCACATGTGCTCCCATCTCCACCCACCCACACAGCCAAATGTCAATTTAGTGTTTCCCTTACATGGGGTCATCTGTGATGCACTGTCGCTGCTTTGTCTTTGCAGCCCGAGTGTCACGGATGATGCATAATCTGTCATGCGACAACACCTTTAATCAGAGGAGATTGCGAGAAGTACATAGAATGCAAATACACAGATGAAAACTTCAGAGTGCAACTTTAAGATTTAAGCTGCCACGCACCTTTAAACTTTGGATGCGTTCCAGAATCTGAGCTTCACGCGATTTCTCGATTACTGCTGCTGTTTCGAAGCTTTTCTCTGGCTGGATGCTAATTTTAGCTTGTTCTGTTTCCCCTGTAAAAACTATAATGTAACAAAATATGACATTTATTTACAGAGGGACCCCCATCTAGTCACGAATTCACAGATTTGCATATTTTTCTGTGGAACAGATTTCTCTCTTAGACCACATGTAAAACATTAAGAAAAAAATGCTGCTGGGGAAGTTGAAATAATGAGGTGCAATGCTACCTGACGTGTTATTGGCTGGCGTTTGCATGTCATCCAATCCATTAATGCCATCTGTTTTCCTTGGTTCTGATTGGCTGTTCTCCAAGAGCAGTGCTACGGAAGAGTATAGATACTAACTTTTGCATCTATGGTTTCCACTCTACGTACTAGTACAACTTAAAAGGAGTAGGCTATTTGGACTTAAAGCGTTATCATATTTTGTGGTTCTGTTCTGATAACAATGAACGTGAGTACACGGACTATCACTTCTTTTTTAGCTAACTGTATGTTGGCAACTGTGGTTCAGAGCAATTATAGCCCCGCGAAAAACAATATGATAAATTCCCAGCTGTAATCTTTAGGTATGTTTGGTATTTGAACTATTAAAATTGGCAGTTGTACACAGTTTTAGAGGGGATCTTAAATATTTGTGGATATGAGCTGTTCATGGTCCCTAAAGCTCATGATCAAATGATGCAACCGGTGCAAATTTTCTGCACCGGTTGTCGCAGGTGCTCTACGTTGCCCTCTAGAGTCTATCAGAATATGGGCTACGGTGGAAACGAGCTACATCCAGTATAAATGCTGCAAAAGTTATTGGCCTGATTCCTTAGAACCATGAAGAAAAAATAATTGCGTTGACATTTTTTCTGAGTATCCATTTAAAATGGGCGTCTCATATTAGTAAATTAGTGCTGTTAGCACAGCTAGCATTACTAAAACCAGAGAATGTAGACCCTTACCTTCACCCTGACTTGTATGATGTTACATAACTGAGATTACAGACTTAAAAGGATAAGGAAGCAACAATGCTGTAATACATTAACCCTTCCTGTTAGCACCTGAAAGTGTTGCTCTCTTTCACAGCTGGAATGAGCTGCAGAGATAAACTTACCCTAGAAAACATGGCTTGAGTGTTTTTCCTGTTATTTTGTTGGAGCAAAAGAGACAAATGGTGAGACAAAGTGAGCACTGAGAAGAGGTGGGAGGTCACTGTGTTATGTGTGGGAAACTGTTCGATGAACTAGAGAGCACAGAGTTTTATTGATGGTGCAAAATGGGCTAATCATTGACAGCTCAACAAGACTGACACTTCATTCTTAAATATTCTGCTGAAAATCTGCTTTTAGTTACTATGCAACAAAACTCACACTTGACTGACATAACATGTGTTTCATTCAGTTTTATATATTAAAAAGACACATAAATGAATATAGAACAAGATTGTGCAAATAACCAAAGCGATAGCTGGGACTTCTGTCGCGCTACATTTTGAATCAATCAGTCTGTTACCTGTAGAAACAGGCAGTCTGCTTCCACAGGAACCTGTTTGCAGATACGTTCAAAGATCTGCTCTTCGCAGGCCACACAGGCAGCGGAGAAGTAAACAGTCATCAATAAGTCCATCCTGCGAGTGCCCTAAAGCTACATCCTGTTGTTCAGTCATGTCTAGGACTCCCACTCTCTTAGAAAATGCATTAACTGAAGCTTCAAAGAAAGCGACCTGAGAGGCTCTGACTGCCTCGTTCTGTGAATACATTTTGTTTTCTCAAGGCCTGACCAAGGCATGAAAATAATCCTCAAGTACTTGAAGAATCTAGTTCGTTTGGGCTTGTTTACGCCATTGTTTTTGCGCGTCAAAAAGTTGTACCCCGTGACCTAATTGCTTGACTTTAAAACGGGAAAAGTAACTTGTTAAACTGTGCTGAAACTTTTTAAAACCTGGCTGTGCCTTGATTTCATACGAGCTTTTAGCATTGGTGAAATGGTGAATATATATCGTAGGGTGAATGAAATCGTCTCGATGGATGTACCAACTCTACAAGATTTTTCCTTTTGCCAGAAAGCAAAATTGCATAAATGTAAAAATTTGGCTTTGGTTTCCTTTTAGGAAAAATGACAATTCAATCTTACTCTGGACGGCTACAGTAGAGGAAGATTCTCTGCAGTTGTAGCTTGTTGACTTTGGATGATGTTTCTGATGATATGTAGTCAGGTGCAGTTGAAGGTCTTACTGAGATCTCTTGTTGAATGATTAACATCTAGGCAGTGCTCTCTTGGTGGGACCTATATCTCAGATACATCTTAAAATCAATAGTTGAGGGTTGGGTAAGCATATCATATACGATTTTTAAAGGAAAACGCAGCTGAAAATCTGAAACTCTCTCCCTTTGTGTTTGTTGTAGTTTGTAACATCTGGTTTCAAGGGTTGAACCTTTCCTGTTACATCTACGCAGAAACATAATTTTGATAGCAATTCTCGTTCAAATTCAGTTGATGGGAATAAGAATGGGCAATTTGAAGCTTACCTCGAAGAAGGCTTGTGAAAGAGAAATGCTACTGAGTTAGCCTGATGTAATCTCATCGATATCTCCAAAGGCAACAGTTGTAGTTTTCTTGATCTCCGCAGAGTTTCCCCCCAGAAAACCTGCTAAGCCTGTTGGTAGGGGCGCTAGGGCAGTCCACCAGAGACCCGCAGTGTTTCTGTGTTTAAAAAAATGCTAAAAGTTACAAAGATTCAGAGGTAAGTGCAGGGACGATGCAATTGATGCACAATCCCTTGTGCCCAAGTTCAATGCGTCAACTATAAGCATAGCTTAATCTATTCTTAGGGTCACGGATGTATAAAAAACCTTATTTGAAATAAACCATGCTTAGCCTGGTGGCCCGCCAGGCTTATAACATACTGGGGTAAACCCTGCACCATTGTGACGACTGAGGCAATCTTGCTTGTGTTCTTAGCTTGGGATGATACTTGGTAGTGGATCAAAGTCCTGTTATCAGAGTCCTGTTACCAGACTTTTGCTAGGGTGCTGTCTAAGATTAATGTTTCCTCACTGGACAACATAGCTTACAGAACAATATTTTAGGCTTTATACAATGGTTTACTTTAAGAAATCTTGAATTTACTCTAGAAGACTTCTGAGATTTACCTCAAAAGCCTGTAGTGTTTTCAAGCGAATTTTTGACGTTTCAGACTCATAAATGTCCTCACATTTTCTATTAATTTTCTTAGATTTTTCTGCAGAAATGTTCTCCTTTTTTTTTTTCTATCTACAGTGGTCCTGACACGCCGCCATACAGTGCCATAGTCGCTGCTCACCCAAAAATGATTTAACTCAAATCAGTTTATTTGTTTTGCAACTTTCTTTGCAAATTTCTCCTCATTTGCTGTGCTCTGCACCCGGTGGTTGCTGCCCCTTAAAACTCCTGCATATTATCATGACAAGCCTTCGTTTTCGTACCACTAAGAAGTCCATCTTGAAGGGTTACAAACTCCAGAATGCATGAAACAACATCTACGGCATTTCAGTTGAACGTGGGCACGTTTTAGCTTGGCCTCAAATGAAAACCTGAGTCTTTTCTCTAAGTATCTGTTAGCGGCAGCAGGTGGGGCTTCCTTAGATCGTTCCTAACACCACGAAGGCAGCCTCGGGTGGCAGAGTCCCGCTCCACTCCGCGGGCTGTTCTGTTCGGTACCTCCGGATGCCTGCAACAGCCTGCCTAATTACACCCTCCTGCGCTTCCCCACCCCTCACTCCGCTCTCCTCCCCCTCTCTCACCATCTGTTGACCTCATGTCAATCCGCCTTCCTTCACCACCGCTGCTCCCTTTTTCTCCCCCCTCCTTCCCTCCACGTCCAACCCTGCTCCTTGCAGTTTGCTCCAGCTACTCCCAACTTTTTTCGTTCTCTCCCTCCTAAAATAGCTGGCGGGAGATAAAGAAAATAAATAAAGCCAGGCGCCCTCTTTCAGGTTTGCCCTCGCGTCGAGTTAAGAGACGGGGACCGAGAGAGTGGGCGGCCGTGTTCATAAGCGTGTGACTGGTTGTCTGTGCCTTTTTCTGATCTCTGCCAACGGAGTCTGAAACCAACGCCTTCGAAAAGTTGCGGGGAAAAAAATTGTTTAAAGCCGTATGGTTTGTAGAAATGAGAGTTGAGGGGTTTTTTTTCATCCTAAAAAATGCCTGCGCTTATTTAATATACTTCAAAGTCTTTGAATCAAAGGCACAATGTGTGTGTGCATGTGTGTGAATAAAGAAGGCAGAGATCAAGTACAGACCCCTGGTCCCTTCCCCCATCCTTTAAGAAAATATAAGTCACATGACATTTTTTACTTGTGACTCATTGTCTCCGTTTCGCTCATGTTTTTTTTTTGTAATATTTTACTCCCCTTTCTTTACTTTGGCCATCTTTTCACCCACATTCCTCCGTCTGTTTTCATCTGTTCCTTTCTTTTCTTTCGTTCTCAGCCGTCCTTCCCTCCCATTGCTTCCCCCTCTTCTACCAGCAGATTGATTCCAGATGTTGCTAAACTCATCCACCCCTCCTTCTCTCCCTCCTTGTGTTTTTCTTTCCTGCATAAACTCCTCCCTTCTTTTTGCCTTTTCTTTGCTTTTTTTCACCGTGGAGCCTCCAGAGACTCTACAATTTGATGGTTTGGGATCGTTTCGGCTGGCATTTCTGTGGCGCAGCAAGGTTTCCTCTCACTTCTCATCACCAGTGCGTCAAACGAACCCCCTCACGTTGACCGAGGAAGACACATTCAGGGCCTTTTGGTTAACGGAAAGGAGTTAATTGGGGGTAAATGCAGAAGAAGCGCTTCAGATGTTTTAGAGTGTCTCTGGAAAACGTGCCTCGGGATTCATAGATACGAGGTTTTCGGCCCCTCGCATCACCAGCGGTTCGTCCTCGGCTCAATGCGAGCACGGGAAGGAGAGCGTTCCCCCTGGGGACGAGGCACGAGGGGGAAATTGGTTCCAGATGAAACAGGAAGTGGAGGGAAAAGACAAAGAGAGAGCTGTTTCAGGCGGGGAAAAGGGAGGACGGGCCCCAACTCTCGCTTCTCTGACAGTCTGAGTTTATAGCTCATATAACAAAATGTAAATTTTTAGTTTATTTTTCCGTTTATTTGCTTCAGATTTGGCCCATTTTATGAAAACCATGTTGTTTCTATTCTCCTTTGGCTTTCAGTTAGGGCTGTTGTAAACGAATATTTTAGTAATCGAGTAATCAATTGATTATTCTTACGTTTAATCGGATAAAAAAAAAAAATAAAATAAAACATTGGTAAATCTAACATAACAGCAGTGTTATCATATTAATATCAGTCCAATTTTTCACATTTGAGCTTCTCTAACAGTTACTTTTCTGTAGTTTAGAAAATTAACCTGTAACAATAATAACTCAATTTGTTAACTTGAAGAAAAGTTATACAAAAATCTGAAATTAATTCAATGTAATAATAAAGAGGCAGGATCACAAATAGCCT
>CAEGAE010024857.1:0-16432 GCA_903067095.1 Girardinus metallicus
CAACATTCCAGCAACGGTGTGTGCCAACCTTGTGAAGACTTACAGAAACCGTTTGACCTCTGTCATTGCCAACAAATTATATATTACAAAGTATTGAGATGAACTTTTGTTATTGACCATATACTTATTTTCTACCCTTATTTGCAAATAAATTCTTTAAAAATCAGACAATGTGATTTTCTGAATTTTTTTTTCTCATTTTGTCTCTCATAGTTGATGTCTATCTATGGTATCAATTACAGGCCTCTCTCATCTTTTTAAGTGGGAGAACTTGCACAATTGGTGACTGACTAAATACTTTTTTTCCCCACTGTAAAATACAGTTACTGAAGGTTCAGTTAAGGGTAGCTTTATTTTATAGATCTGTGTTTTTCAATCCCGGTTCTCAAGGCACAGTCCTGCAAGTTTTAGTTTCCCTATAAGCAATTGATGGCTGATTAAAAGTCTTTTTCTGATTTACAATCATCTGAATCAGGTGTGCTAAAGCAGGGAACGATCTAAGACATGTGTTGCATTGGGCCGGGAGGACCAGGGATAGGAGACACTGCTATAGAGAAAAATAATGCTGTTCAGCTGCCACCTGTAAACCTTTGGATATTTCCTGAGGTGATATTGTAGGAGCTACACAGCCAAGTACATAAATCTCACAGAGTTAACATGAAAGCAAGCAAGGTGAAGCAACATACTTTGGGAGAAACTTAATATAGAAGAGATAAGTTATCAATTGATGACAAGGAAACTAAAAGGATAAAGTGGGTGATTGAATTTAACACACTCTGGATGACCAACCCACTGGCTCTAGAATATATTCTTTGCCTTTTGCAGCTGCTGAAGTCACAGCAGAATGAAACAAAGTGCTGCTTGAGCTGGATAAAAAAAAAAAAAAATTTCACTGTAAGAGTTGTTGCCTATGGCAATGGTCCCCAGTCCCCGGCCGCAGACCGGTACCGGTCCATGGACCAACTGGTACCGGGCTGCACAAGAAATAATTAAATATTTCCGTTTAATGTATTTTCTGAGTCTGAAGGATCTTTTATTTTGAAAATCCTTTAACCTGATTCTCTTGGTTACGTCTTATTGAGCCCACAAGCAGCAACATAAGTAAGAAACAGATGTCCTTGGAAAGTTTATTTGCGAAAGGGAAAAGGCCCAGAGAAGAGATAGGAGAATGGATTTATCCCAGACCGGTAGGTGACTCCCACAGTCACCGGTCACTGCATGATATGCGGTGACCGGCTCGCTAATGAGGCAATGAAGCCTTCAAACTGCTTCGCAACATAGACACCAAGCACCCTGTGCACCCGATTCCAGTCACGAACATCCCGATTCCAGGAGAAAATCCCGTAAAATCTCCAACATACCATATGTGAATTTAGAATAAACAAACACGGATGACGATGTAGAAACAGTGATAGTTTGTGGACTCATTTTAAGTGATAAAAGACGTAACAAAAAGAAAAGGCTCTGGAAAAATGACGGTGTGAGTAGCCACTCTATTTGCTGCGTTAAGCACTGGACCGGCTCTCAGTTGCACGATGTCAGCTGTTTGGGATTCCCCTCCGTGCTTACGTCACTGCGCTGTCTGATTGGCTACCTTTATCAGGCCTGTTACTGGGCCTGGATGAGGTCTGGAAGCAGGCCTGGTAGTGGGCTTGGATGAAGGCCTCATGCCCTTTAACCAGCCCTGGGGTTTGGAAATGCACTTTCTCTGGGTCAGAGACATACAAGAGTGGTATCAACAGGCCCCAAATATCCCCCTGATCACGCTGATGTGACTCCCGAAAGCCTGGGCCAAAGTTGAAAATCGAGACTTCCAGAAGGGCGGTGTGAGCTGCTCAGCGTGCCCGAAGCAGCGCCCCGTGGCCGGCTAGAGCCGCGGGCGAATCCGGCCTCTTTTGACCTCCATAAAAATGTCTAATAAGCTGCCTTCTCGCTAACTGTCAGGGAAAACTGTGATAGTCGGGCCAAAACAATGTTGAGTATTTCCGATTTTAGATCGGAGCGGTCCCAACGTTCTACCGACTGGATCACATCAGTCGTGACAGACCTCACAGTACAGGAGGATCAGTTACGATTATCGCAAGCGACAATCTGCGACAATCGGGAGAGACGCCGCCCCGCGGGCTGCAGTAAAATTGCCAAGCCTTGACCGGTCTGTGGTGGTAAAAAGGTTGGGGACCATTGGCCTATGGTACTACTGGCATTACCGTGAACATTTTGTCCAGACATTTTCCCAGTAGCCCTGCTTCAACTCATGGCACAATAAAGGATTTCCTTACTGATCAAATTTATGAGGTAATACATACCCAGCAGTTTGGTGGCCTCTTATTAAAGAGCATGAAAGCAAGCAGTCAATGAGATGCTGATAAAGTGTTTAGAAACACACAAAAGGTGACCTTGAAGATACTCATCCCCGTACGGTGGCAGATATTTCTCTTATCTCACTGTGCTCTTGAGATTGTCCAAATGCTATGTTTGAATATAAAGCAGATATAATTAAAATAACTAAAATACTTTGTAAAATGTATTGCTTTTTAAAACGAATGAGGTTTCTGTGAAAAATAAAGCACAGTAAACTGAATTTTATTATGTGATTTCTGTGCTATGAATATTTAATTGCATTGGACAGGTTGATGGATAACTAGTCCAATTGGTCTTTGTATGACAGTTTGGGCCAAACGCATATGGACCAACCCCCCGATTCCTGATTACAACATTATTGGGTGATTTCTGTGTGTTGTGAAAGCTGGATCAGAATGATGAAGGGAATGAAGTGAGTCAGAGTGATGAAGAACAGATGGCGGAGAGAGCCAGAGAGATGAACACAGTGATGAATCTTTGACCAGCCAACCCACATGATGCAGAAATTGTGCCTTTTCAAACTAATCAGCCCTGGATCCACTTGGTTAAAATTAGTGCTGTTATTTTTATTTACAATATTCCATAATTTAATTCAATATAGCTTTAGAAATAGCTGATTTTTCAGCTATGAATTGCAAAGAAAAGTACTGTTAAACTTCCTCCACCTGTGCTGCGGTAAAATCAGCTGGTGCCTCCTTGGAGAGACAATCTACAGGCCAATTTGAACAAATGTTATGCAGAGACTCTCTGTCCATTGAACTGAGGAGCAGAACATTGAGAAACCACAGGTCAAGGGACCCTGTCTGGTTCACTGAGAGAAGACACAATGAGACCCAAGGCTGAGAGTAAAGTGTCTTATTAAATGATCTCAGACACTTCTATGGCATCATACCCTGTCAGACCTTCAAGGTTTTCCTCTGATGAATGGTTCATTTCTTTTCCAAACTTTTCTTAAAGTTAAATCAGGTTTTCAAAAAACAAAAACAAAACAAAACAAAACAAAAACAAAACAGAAACCAAGATGCAAAAGGTATATCGGAAAGATAGTAAAGAAATTCCCACTGTGGTTTGTGGTGTACAAGATTTTCTTTTTAAAGAATTTGGGGTAAATGTCCTGTTTAGGGTGGATTCTTGTCCAATGGCCACTGGAAAAACAGAACTAGACAACTGGAACTGGACAATCCTGTATAATCTTCTTCTCAAGGTTTTTGTTTAACTTCTTCTAAACTACAGACAATGAGCCAATTCCATTTTTAAATCAGGTTTTGACCCTCCCAATTAGGGAAGCAGTGCCTATTCTGATCATGTAGCCTTTAAGGTTGCTGGGTCTGTTATGTAAACTTCTCTGTACAAACAGTCAACCCATCCTTTATTCCACACACGTACATTCTTCATGATTATTGTGTAACCAGAGCGCTGCCCTGTTTTACCTCTCTCCTTCAAGCTGAGTGGACAGCAGTGGTTTCCACACAATCAATGTGTGTTTTCTTAGCAGCTCCATCTCTTTCAAATTAGGATATTTCCCTGTGTTTTCCTGAAGGAATTCACCGAAAGGTCAAGTTGACTGTTCTCCCATTAAGGTCTCGGTGCACTCATAAAGACCGTGTTCACTGTCAGGATTAATCTGGACCCGGTATTTACATGTGACAAAAACACGCCAGCGACTGATGACATGAGGGATTTTGGGAACTGTGAGATGTTGGCCTGCGTGTTCCTTATTCAACCCACTCCGACAGACTACTGGAGTAATCACCTCATGCTTCATCTGAGCTTTCCGATGGGATAAATGATCGCTATAAAACACAGGGAAACAAATTAACCACCGGTGTCAAGATTTTAATGGTTCCAATTAGTCAACTCTTTGGGGAATGCGAATTATTGAGAATGATTGCATGCCACTTCCAATCAGCAAATTCCACCTAGTTTGTGGCAAATAAAACTAATATGTAGAACAGTTTCTACACATGTCTTACAGGCCTAACATTTCTGTAACTGGCTTTGATTAAGTGAAGTGAACTCAGTCTGAGAGCGGTGTGTTCAATCAAGCAGATTTAGCAAATTCTAAGCTTTTCTTTCCTCGTACTGAAAAATAATCGCAGACACATATTTTTCTCTTATCTGCAATCGTTGGTTGAATATCCTACAAGAAGCAAACCGAAAGGGAACCCAATATTTCATCCTTAAAACTTTTTATTACTTCTGCTATTTGAATGCCTTCTATAAGAAATGAGAGTTGGGATATGAAAGCAAATCTGTCAGGAGCTCCAGAATGAGTTAAGTAATTTAATTGTAGATAGTCATTCACTGGGAATGTTGTTTGTTGGTAACAAATATTGCAAACATACATTTGATGATAAACAGAAGTTGATTAGAATTTTCAGGGCTAGAGAACCGTATTTGCGTATACCAATGTCTTAAAAAGCCATGGTTTCAAAATGGCATATTTTTCCTGTTGTCTAAAGTCCTTTTTTTGAACTCAAGCCAAGGATAGTCTTATCAGAATTTCTGTTTTATCAGCTCTGATGTGTTTGAATAGAACAGGTTTGAAACGATTTACCAGGAGACATACTTTTGAGCATCGGCTACATACTAGATGCAGCAAATGTAAATAATTGGGGTGGTGCAGTTTCTGTTTTACAATACTCTTCCACCAGTTTGCATTTCCCTTAAAGGAGAGCCACATATCCTTGTTAAAGGAATACTGTTTTAAGCCAACCATGTGACAGATAATGGCATGTCTCTAAAAAGCAAATTTGGGATATCCTCTGTAATTTTTCAGCTAAACTTGTATAATGCAGGATATCAAAAATGGGACAGGAGACAGAGTCTTGCGATGCTCAGAGCCCTGCGTCCTCCTGCATATCTAACGGTGATCTTGGAAAGAGTGAAAGGACGCTCCAATGACATCTTCAGCTCCCCTCACTATTCTGAGCAAAGACCTCTCACATGTCATATTGCAGTTGAAGTACCATGCTGATACACACTCTCCACCACGGTGTTGTAAATTGTGAGGAGGCTTGGGTGTGATGCTTGTTTTAGTTTCCTCAGAAAGTACAAGTTTTGCTCAGCCCATTTTATGGCTAAGAAATACCATGTTACAGCAAAAATGTGTTTTTTAATTCTTAAGTTTTCATATTGTGAATATGATATACTAGGCCATTCCTAGTCTGGAAGGCATGTTGGTCTTAATCTTATTTTAAAATGTAATCCCTTTTTGTTGTTAGCCTGACAGCAACAGATACGCGTGGGTTTTAAAGAATCTTTTTAGGTTTTAAGATCATCCTGAGTTCATTTTTCTCTAGTTGAAATGTTTATCTGTAAAAATGAGATAAAAGTTTGTAAGACATACTGTTTTTTATTCTAAAGCTCAATGGTATTACCCAACTTCTGACCCCATGTAGTTAGATCATGCACAGCAGAATTAGGTTTATTTGGCATTTGAACATGGTTTTTAAAATAATCCAAAAGTTTTATCCAAAAAGACGAAAAAAAAAAAGAAGCTCTTTAGTAGTTTCACTGACTACTTTCAGCATTTCATACAATGTTAAAGCTAAATGACACATTTGCAGCATAGCACCCTCATTAATGTGAGAAAAGAAAATAAGCTTTCAGTTGGGTGCAGTTATTCTTTTTTCTGGTATGCCCTTTTATTCATGTTTTCTTATTTACAAATATAATAAAAACTGTGCTGCTTAGGAATAGCCATTTGCTCTTTGTGCCAGTAGCATAATGATGGCAAGACAGAGCTTAAATACAGGCAGGAGGCAAAAATGCGTCAATTAGATTAAAATGGTGAACTCTAAAATCTTCCAATCCACAGCACAGAAAAAAAAACAACAACAAGAGAACCTTAAAAGTAGTGGGTTGGAAACCATGGGATTTGAAGCTGGAAGTATAAATACTCAGAACGTGACTGTTGAACAAGTAGCAGGTGTGATGATTGTTGATTAATAACAGTTGTTGGAAGTTACAAACAGTAGGAATCACATAATAAAATTCAGTTTACTGTGCTTTAATGGAAGTGAATATACAAAACATTAGTCAGCATAATGAAAACCAAGAAAACACTCTAAATAACGAAACATGTCCAATAGTTGTTCATGTCTGAATAATCACTGCAATAACTACAGTCACTGACCGTGGATCTGATAGTTCAGAAATAGAGAAAAAAATGCAAAAGTTATTATAAACTCCGATTGATAGAGAAAAAACAAAGGCATTACTAAATAAGCAGCAGGAATTTAGGTGAGATGCATGCAAGAATTAACAGTGATGAATAAGCAATAATAGGACAAAGACCAAATGATCACTATATTGGTTGCACAATCTGGCCTTGACGCTGTGTCATTTCTTAATTTCACCCGTTTAGACATTAATTATCGGGCAAATCTAAAGCAGATGGAACATATGAAAAAATCTATCTTTGTAAAATATGTGAAATAATGTCCCCTATTTACAGAAGATATTGCACGTTAAGGAACCTCAAAATAAATGTTCTCTATAAAGAATCAGCTAACACTGGAGGTATGGAAATAACTAGGACTGCTGAGAATCTGACTGAGCCTTCCTATTGATTCTCATAAAATATGTCCGCCCACATCAGGTCTTACGGCTAAACCTTGGCTAAGACTCTCACCTTGTGTTCCCCTTGCAAGCAGTTGCTCCTCCATCCTTTCACTTTTACCCCACCTTGGTTTATAGGCCTCAACGCAACATGAAACAGAGGGCAGACGAGGGCCCCATCTCGTCTCAGCATGGCCCCCACAGATCGTTTTGAAGAACAAAGAAGGGTCACAAAGGGCGAAAAGTCTCTCCTGACTGACAGATAGCACATGTGCGTAAACATGATAAGCCGAATATGAGTTCTGCACGTGGTAACTTGTGCCTGTGTCTTACAGTGTTGACATATTTACGCACGAGCTAGGGACTTGTCAGGTTTGAGCTGAGCCATAAAGAAACGAAACAGAAGAAAGAGACTCAAAAGTGAACCATCGGTGCTGGTGAAGGTGGACGGCTGCGTGCGAGTGATAGAATGCTTGTGTCACTCATCGTCTTTCTGCTCACGGCTGCGGTTAATTATTCACCCGGGTTGTGCTGCGGAGATGAACTGAGGGGCTCTGGGATAAAGGCACTGGAGGAGGAAGATGAAATTATAAAATCCTAATGACGGAACTCTGGCTGAATGGTAATTTCTTAAATTGATTTTGAAGAGGTGCCCAGAAAGAACCAGCATGAGACACGCGGGGAGGGAGGATTCCCTGTTCGCTCACTCTGTTGTATTATATTTCTCTTATGCTGGACCTGTTCCAGCCTTCTTAACCTCTGGCCTAACCTCCCTTTTTAACTCGTGATCGAGCTACACATTTACATGTCTGCACTTCTGTGCCTATCACTTACACTTAACCTCAACAACCCCCATCTATTTATCCTTCGTTCACACATTTCTATATCAATGTGGCTACCTTATTAACTGAAACACAGTTTTGTTTCTCAATTACATATCAAAATCAGATTTCCACCGACCCGTGTCGTCCCTGCGTAAACCGCCTGCTGGTTCTTTAATGATCCATCTGATTCATTTTTTTGTAAATTAGTTATTCAAAAACATCTATATTTGATACTTGATCGTTAATGGAACGAAATCTCTATATTGATTATGATTTAGATATTTTCCCCAAGACCTCATTAATGAGAGATGGTAGGTTGATTGCACTGATGCAGCTGAATAAACTAGATTATCATTGAAAAATGAAAACATCTCCACAAAGTTCATCAGCAGAGGGAAGCATGAAGTGTCCTAATGTGTACTGGAACTGTTCTGTCTATGGAGGTTATAAAACACAACAGTCCAATATGAGTAAAAATCATGACTCCCCAAATCGTTACTTGCTTTAAAATGGACCTCAAGCAACCTGGGTTCTGTGCCTCTTCTTTTAGACTCTGAGACCTTAATTTCCAAAAGTAAAGTAACACAAATGTTATCTGGAAAGAGTAATTTGGACCAACAGTCTTTATTCTCTTCATCAAATATAAAAAAGTATAAGTTATAAGAATAATTTTAAGTTTAAGGACCATAAACGTAAACATTTTTACATTTATTACAGAAACCAAGTCTATGGCAAATGTACAGTTCATACCACAGTGATGTCTGAATGTAAAGGAGATTTTTAATATAAGATGTGGCTCCCTGCCCAGGGTGTGCTTCTGCCAAGGAGTGGCACAAATGCAAAACAAAAAAAAAAGAAAGAAAAAAAAAAAAAACTCAGAAAAAGTCTATTTTCTATGAAAAATTTTTGGATATTAATTTCTACAATGGATGTCTGAAAATAAAACAAAACAACAAAAGTTACACAAAAACAGGAATGCAAGCAAGGTCCTCGGCAAGAGTCAAACCAGAAGAAAATCTGATGGAAAACTTATGAATAAAACTCTTTTCTGGAAGCACTTTGCAATACAGCCATCTATGTCAACAATGTGAATCCATACCACATCTTCATATTTGGTATAAATTAGCCAACGGGTATTGAGCAGTTCTGCTTTAGTACTTCTGCTTCTCCTTTTCTGCTTATTTCTAAACCAACATTGTTGTAGAAAATCTAGTGGAAAATATTTTTATTGATTGTCCTATATGGCCTTATATTTTCCATATATTGCAGTGGATGTTTGCAAGGAATAGCATGGCTGAGAGCTCATTTATGCAATAGCTGATTGCTTCTGTTCATGCATCCTTCTACAAGATACAGTACAATTTCCATTTATATACAGGCAACAGTTACACAGGCCTTATGGTTTTATATGATAATCCTAAGCTCCAGGCAAAATAAGGAGCATCCACAAATAAAATTGTGCCTGTTGTTAAGAGTCACGCCTTTAGGTGCACCGCGATAAAATCCCAAACCCAGGTCATTTATGAGGTTGAATACACTCAAGCATTATTAATGGTAAATGAATCGTGACTTGGTTTAAAACTTCAGTAAATCTGTGCCTGCACTGCCTGGTCAGTGGATGACATTTCACTTGTTCACACTCTGAATACAATTAAAGTTTGCCCCTGGAACCCCAGTAGCCTTATTGAATTTCATTGCAGCTAATGAGATGGTTTTCTTCCAGTGTTCATGCAGCCAGATTCAAAACTCTGACAGCACTTAAGCATATTTGAAGTAATTCAGTTAGTTAATTCTGAATGGGCTTCAACATTTATCAGTAAATTATGCAAGATGTAATAGCCAAAGATAGTAACACTAATAATACGTTAGCTGACCCAAATGCATGGTTCAAATGCTCATGTGCATTCATGCATAACAAGTTTCTTTAGTTCTGCTTAGCCCCCTATACTCGGTGCATGTTGTGCTTTAATGATCTTTTTGTTTTAAGTAGTGGTGGGTCTCGATTAAAATTTTTAATCGCTTCAACTGCAGGGTATGTAATCAATCAGAATGAATCGCATTTTAATCAAAAGCTATATAACATCAACATTAGGAGCATGTTCGGTTTAAAAATACGACTAAATCATTGACCCAACAACAAAGATATTCATTGTTTTTAAAATGTTATTTAGGTTGCTCAACCAACATTGAGGCAAAGTGCTATTTTATCTATTTATAGCCTTTAAGTGTTTCAGGAACCTTGATAAGTGTGGAATGTGGAGGCTGTTATTAGCGTTTGGGGCGTCTGTGCTTTCTGCACCACGTTTTGCGCTGAGATGGTATTTTAGGCTTGAAAAGCTTTAAGGTGACTGAATTTTGCTAACTCAGTTTTGCAAAACTTGAAAACAATAATAGTCTTTCATTTTTGGAATCAAAAATGAATCCCCAGTGGGACAGTCAAGTGGCCGTATCACCCATCACTGTTTGCAGATGTTGCTAGTGCATCAGACTTATGTCCATCCCAGAAATGGTGCAAAGGTTTCGGCTGGATCCTTTATATGTAAAAAAAAAAAAAGTGATTAAAAATAACATATTACAATCTATGTAAATAATAATTCAAATTAAGTGTTGTCTGATGCTTGTTCTAAGATATTACATCGTGTTTGTCACATAAAATCCTAATAAAAGTGACTAAACGTTGTGGTTCCAGCGTAACAAAATGTGAAAATGTTCCAGTGGTATGAATACCAAGCACGGTAAAATCCCAAAAGGCTCTCTATTTATCTGTTTCAAAATTCTTTCCCTTTTTCTTTAACTATCTCTCCCACTTTTTTCATTTCTACTCGTCCTATGTGACACCATTGCCATCCTGGCCAGGCCTGTTACGCTATTATGCCTACAGTGGGCTGCAGAGGAGAGCAAAAAGGCACGGTGATTGACGGAGATAAGGCCTCTAATTAAGGCAGTGATTGGGGGGTTCTGGTGGGGGCTTAGCTTTCTGGCAGGCAGAGACAGAAGAAACAGAGACACATCGAGGGCGCCCAACCCCGCAGCAATTAGACACACATCTGCTATCAGCAATCAGCTTGCTGTCCCTGGAATAGGGAGACTTTCTGCAGCAACTTGCCTGTCAATGTCATTCTTTGTCCCTTCTCCCTTCACTTGTACAACCTGTTTGCGAGCCCCCATGATAGATTGACGAGATACTGGTTGGGCTATGAAGTCAGACATGCTGTGAAAAAGGAGGATTCTTGTGCAGTTTCATGGCAGATGCAAAAGGACTACTAAACCACAGCTTAGACTGCTCTCTGCACACCCATGCAGAACTAAGATGTATCTCATGTTAGCTGCTCTAAAGTATGGATAAACAAACTGCAGCACATAAATGGGATTAATGTGCATGTAAACAAAGAGGAACAAAAAGCCCCGCTTGAATTGCCTTATATACACAAACCTGACATATCATTAGCATGCACAATCCTGTCTCGGTTCCCCTGCGGCAGGCTTTGAATTTACAGTGTGAGAGCACAATCAGCCTGTGGAGGTTTTACAGTCAGGGGGTAAATGTCATCATCTCTGCACCAAGTTTTATGCCTCTAATCTGGCTTTCTAATACACACCCCGCACCCACATGCATGTCCAAAATGGAATAATAGTGCATTATGACACACAAGAGCATACATCATTGGAGTTCTTTGCATCTGGAGTGCGGTGGCAGATCGAGACAATTTATGGGCCGGTATGTCTACAGCCTAATTCCAAATATGGGGGAGCCGTCATTTGAATAATCTACGCCAAGAGAGAGGAAGGCTAAGGGATATTTAACATGATGAATAAGCACAAGCCATACAAGTAGTCTTAAATTAAAATCGCTTTGCAACAGGAAAGAGGGATGATACCGGGGATAGTGCAAGTTCATGCTTTTGGAGGAGAAAATACAAAGAATAGATACTCCAGGAGAGAGAGCGAGAGGAGGGGCCAGTTACTCACAGTCCTTTACTAAAGAGATTTCTCAACAGAGTTATCCACTGAAAAGGCAAATTAGTTTAGGACCAGGCATAATCCATGTCCGTGAAAGCAGCTACAAGAGTTTTTCCCAGCAGGGAACCTGGTTTTTATTACAACCCTGATCTTAAGTACTATTCTCAAGACTGAGGAGAGAGAGGCTCACCTCAGAAACAAAGGAGCTTGGCTTTAACAAGGTTTATGAAACATGGAGGTGGGTTCTTAAATCAAGTTAAATTAAATGCTTTTTTTGTTGTTATTAAGTATATAGACCACAACAAAAAGAGCGTATTTATTGTTTTACTGGGAAAATCCCCCTGATTATTTAAAAAAAATTATAAGAAATATAAAACAAGTACCATAATATATGCAAGGTTCTAAGAACTTCAGGCAGAAAGCTGTGTAGCAGTGCGGTTGTTCTGCCTTTGATTTTGCGGTATTATTTGCCTGATGGCAGCAGTTTAAAAACGTCACAGAAAGGAAATGAGGAATCAACCTCATTTCCTTTGGGGGGAAAAAAAAAAACTTGTACCTTCAGCTTCACAGCCCTAGACAAAGGACTGACATTTCAATGACCTTCACAGCTTCTCTCACTATCCTCTCCAGGGCCGTCTTGTTTGTATTGAAACTGGAGCAACGCGCCAAGATACAGTACCTCAGAACCTCTTGCAGTAGATCTATGGACAATTATGATGATGCAAGTAGGGAGTGATGTTTCGGTATTTTCAGAAAGAGCAGTTACACAAACCCAGTGGTGTTCTTGGGTAAGGTAAGGTTACCAGAGATCTACTATACTCTAAGGAGTTTGTGGTTATTTACACTCTACTACATGACTCGAAAGGCTAAAGAGTGTGTGCTTTACTTCTAGAAGGCAATGATCTCCTTTTGTGTGTTTTATTTTTAAGACATACTTTTTTTAAATCCTTGTTAAGCTATTCTGCTGAGATCAATTGCATGGACTTCTTATTGATTACCAGTGGTGGGAAGTGACTTAAGTACAATTTTTGTGTATCTGTACTTTACTTAAGTAGATTTAATAATGGATATTTTCTACTTTTACTCCACTACATTTTACAGTAAGTATCTGTACTTTCTACTTCACTACATTTATACAAAACTGCCACGTTACTTGTTACATCGCTTTTTTTTTTTTTCCATTAAAATGTGAAGTTCAGGGACTTAACGTGGTAAAATCCAAGCAATAACGTGATTTACGTGTGTCTGTTGCCACCCATCGTCTCCTCCTTTCACTCACACGCGGAGCTCCAAGACATGCGCAGCTGTTTTCTCTGAGCAGTGATGTCTGTCTGCATCAGTAAAACAATCCCGCTACATAAATCTTCAGATATGGCAACATGTAAAATCAGCAGCGCTTCGTCCAACTTTTAGCGTCACTTGGAAAGGAAGCTTAAAGAATGGTAAGCTATGTGGATGTGATGTTAGCAAAGCTAGCTGTACAGGGACACACATGTTGCATCTGCGATGAACAAAAGTTGTCACTCATGCGCTGAATTATTGTGTGGAGGTGTTGACTGAGGCGTCACATATATGGGACAACGCTGTGGCCAAAGTCTGCAATATAATGATATGACATTTACGAACGATCATCCCTGAAATTATGATGCATAGAATCACATATCTAAGTCTAAACTGTTACAGACAGTAAACACAATAAAAACATCCTTTATCTATGGCATTGCTCATTAAAATGGCACATTTCTGATGTATTAAAATTAAATACCATAGGTACACTTAGTGACATTGTATTAGCGATTAGGTAATGCGTTCAACAAGTACTTTTACTTTTAAAGCCAATACTTTTTTACTTTTACTTAAGTACAAATGTTAATGTGGTACTTTTACTTTTACTAAAGTACATTTTTGTCTGTGTATTTATACTTTTACTTAAGTACATTTTTTAAGTACTTTCTCCACCAGTGTTGATTTCACAAAGGGCAAAAACAATTCCTTAAATAAACTGAATGATTACATTCTTTGTCAAAACTGTGTGGTGTACAGTGGTTACAAAAGACCAGAATGCAATAAGCTTGATTAAATGCAAGTATACTCTACAACAAATTGATTAAATGGTTGATTGCATAAAGCAAACAATAACTTTACATACTAATGCACTACTCTTGGAACAGCATATTCTAAATCATCAATGTTAAAACGAAGGTAAAGATCTGTTCCACGTCCTATGTGCAGCTAACCACTTTCTTAATTAGCTGAGGGATTATCCAATAGAAGACTTGATTAACCAAATTATACCTATTGACTTAATAACCTGACCTTGAGACAATTCTGCCATTGGTGCTCATGGAGAAGGATAAGGTTTTACTGTACATCTTTTGATGATGGAGGGGGGCAGTCAAAGCCCCCGAGCATAGGTAGAACGAGCTCTGTGAAATAAGACCGAAATCAGGGCAAACACTGGTGTGGAATCAGAGACCGCAGAGTGGAAAAGAGAAGCGGAATCTCGGCTCACTCAAGGAGAGAAATGAGAGAACTGGAGCATTTCCCTCTGGTGGATACCCAACGTTTACAACCAGGCCGAGAAACAGAAAACAGACAAAAGACATATTTGTACTGTATTTTTAATGCAACAACTGGCACCAACATTGATTTTTTTAGGCATCTGTCATGGTTTGGAGATTTTGTGGGGTTTTGCTTTGACTTGCTCTTCTTTCCATGTGTACCAATTTCTGATTTCATATTTTGGTCTTGTTGGCTGCTTTGAAGTCATGTTTTGCATCTTTCTTGTTTTTTTGATCCTAATTTGTGTGTCATAACACTTATTTCTATCTAATCCATTAACTCACTGTGCTCTTGGATTTTAGCCACTCCTGCTCTAAATTTTTTTTCTTAGATTTTTGATTTTATTACATATGGAGGTGAAAACTTCTATTTCACTGATTTGAATTTTGTTCCATGGATTTCCTAGCATAGCCTCTAGTTTTGTTTTGAAATGCAATTATTTGTTTTTTTCACATTTTGTGCCTGGAGACTTGGCTGCATTTAGGTCTTTCATTGTACAAGACAAAATAATGAAGTCCATAGTCCAACACTGCAAACACTTTTCCAACAAACAAATTAACTTCCGTACAAGTTTGAGGTCAAATTACTTAAGGTCTAATTAGACAGAAATTATGGCGATAACAGATATTAATGTAAACTGTAATACACAACTCTAATACTGTTTGTGATATTATTAAGGTTTTAAAAGTACTTTTTTTTTTTCAAATAAAGTGAAAAACTTGCATATTTTTGTTTTTCAGATACTTGACATGACATTGCACCACAGTTGTGAAGGTCATTTAAAAAATTAAACCAATAGGCCAATAGGTTCGGCTACAATGTTGTGTTTAAATGTGACACTAACAACGTTGGATTAGTCTAAAGAACAAACCACCTTTAGTGAACTGAACCATAAAATTGACAAAAATAATTGTGTAAGAGTGTGAATAAAAGCACAAAAATGTCAGTCAGTGGTCTTGCATACAAAGTGAATGCCAACATGACCGGGTTTAGCCATCCATGCAAGTTCAACCTGAAAGCAGACTGGATGTGTCACGGTTTGGGGATGCTTTGCTGCAGCAGTACCTGGTAG
Source organism: Girardinus metallicus (assembly GCA_903067095.1). Lineage (NCBI taxonomy): Eukaryota > Metazoa > Chordata > Actinopteri > Cyprinodontiformes > Poeciliidae > Girardinus > Girardinus metallicus. The sequence continues at coordinate 15,343 of CAEGAE010024857.1, forward strand.
TTCACCATTAGTGAACCCGCCATGAATCTGACCATGTTTCAGAGAATGCTTGAGAAACTATGTCAAAAAAAGACAAAACAAATTAAAGCCCAAATTAATGAGAAGCTTAACTGGACCCTGAAAAACGAAAATGACATAAAACACATAAAATACTCGGTTTACTACATCCTACAGCGGAGGGTGTAATAACTTTTTCCTCAGTTAGAAAATAAATTTGTTTTTATAACTTTTGATTAAACTAAAAACCAAGACTTGCTTTGCTTACCTGTTATTAAATAACTTTCCAGTCCAGAGATAAAAAAAAACACTAGACATTGATATGTGAATTTCTTAGCAAAAAAAAAAAAGAAAAAGAAATTAAACGAGGAGTCCAAATTGTTTCAAGTGACTGTATATACTTACAGTTTGTAATGAGGTTAGCTGCAAAGGAAGTGTGAAAATGGCTTTTAATAATCCGATTTTTCCACGATACATGGAATATAATATAAATATAATAATTTTCTGTCTCTTATTTCTAACTCGTGTTCCGTAGAAAGCCAAACATTAGGTGATGAGTAGGCCTATATTGTAGTTATGTTTTAGGTAATTATGTTTCTTGCTTAGGTCCTCCTAAATTATATTTGCTGAATTTTAAAATGTGACAATGTACATACTGGTGACAGCAATAGCACGAGGTTTCGCAGCTTATGTGTATGTGACCTTTACTGAGTGCAATATGCCTTGTAAATCTTGATGGGAATATTTTCCAATTTATTACAAATGTTCAGTTGTAATCAAGTATGTTAACAGGTTCTCCATCAAAGTCTGGAATCACTGTGACCTTTTAAAACATATTCCTAGCACTAAATGAGGAATATATAGACTCTTCTCGCTAAAGTTTACACAAATGTAAGATTAGAGAGATGCAATAATGTGTTCGGCATAAAACGTCAACGTTCAGCTTTATTTCATAGCTCTGAGCGTAACACTGTCAGGATTCGGGGTTTTGTTTGGGGGGTTTTTGTTTTCTTCCCGGTTGGCTGCTGTTTCCATCTAGCAGCGTCCACCAGATGGCGACTGATGGCGGTGCCCCTGGAGAACTCTCCCGGTG
>CAEGAE010024864.1:0-25835 GCA_903067095.1 Girardinus metallicus
GTCCTGAGGTTCTGCAGAGGTTCTGCTGATGAGCCATGACTGGACTCAGGTTTGTTCAGCCAGAGAGAGAGGACTGAAAGATGCAGCAGGTCAGCGGCTCTGGAGGACCGACTGTGGACACCATCAATAGTTTTAGTTCTTCAGATATTTGTTGGTTAAAGTCCAGATACTTAAAACTCATTGATGAATCAACACAGAGCAGAGAAACTGGCACAAAAATCATTTAGGTTTGATCTTTTTACTTTATTAACATTATTTTGGAGAGTTTCCTGAGATGTTTGAACATTGTGTCTTATATTGATCTATTAATTAGCCGATGATGTTGCTGCTGTGTTTGTGTCCAGCTCCGACCTCCTGGGCCCCATCAGAACCTCAGACATCTTCAGAGAGACCAGCAGCTACTCAGACTGCAGGTATCTGTGCAGGGAGGCTGCAGGGTCCAGGATGACTCAGTCTGATCAAAGTGTGAAAGATTACATCTTGATTTCAAAACAGGAAGTTGGTCCTGAGAAGGAAACTTCAGATCATGTTGTTCTGTAATGTGTCTGTTTTTTGCATGACTTTCTCCTCTGTTGTCAAGCTGCTGATTCTGCTGTTCTAAACTCATCTCTTTCACTTCCTCATCCAGCAGATCAGCTGACCACAGAGAGCCTTCTGACTTCCTCTTCTAACAGCAGCATCTTCACAGTGGCGGTGAGGACCATGAGGTCATCCTGAGAGACACCAACCAGAAAAACCAGTCAGAAGACCAGTCAGGGTCCCTCTGATGGGTTCCAGTTAAACTCGTTTCTGCCTCTAGGCCGGTGGTCATAATGATCTGCTGCTTTACCAGCATGAGTTTAGAGTGAAACAATCAGGATGGGTCGCCACAGTGGCAGATTTTATCATGTGTTCCAGTTTTAAACCAGAGCTGTGGGTTTCTCAACCAAATGCGGTTCAGAATCACATCTGGTTCAGAACCAGTGGTCAGGAACTGGACCAACTGTTCAGATCAGTTGGTCCAGTTCCCGTTGGATCTCAGTAAACACATTAGATTTATAAACACAGGATCAAAAGCTCCTGAACTCTCAGTCGTTTTGAAGCTCAGAGCTTGGAGATGAGGATTCTGCTCTGGACTCGTTGCGCTGCCAAACTGATGCTAGTGTTAGCCACAGGCTAGTGTTAGCTAGCCTCCAGGTTCGCTTGTTCTGGCTGAAAACTAAAACTATGATGGAACTACAAACCCCGAAATTCAGATAATTTATCCCGACTCTTTCCTGCTTTCAACCTCCTGAAAACGTCTTGCATCATCTACATCACGACTGCGTGATATTGGCTAGTGGACAGTTAGCTAACGGTTGTGAAACTGTCTATGTGCACTTGTTGTTGAAGTTGAGTGTCAAAGTTCACATGGAAGCACTGGAAAACACCAGCTGACAAAGCAGAGCCTGGCCTCCTGAAGCTGTAATGCTGCGGTGGAAACACTTCTGCTAATGCACTAATGGCGGAGTTAAGGATTTTGCTTAGCTTTAGCTAAATATCAGCGCTTTAGCAAAAACTGTACTAATGTTTGTAACTAGTGGGCTTGGGGTAGCACAGCTAGCGTTGTCTCTAGCAGTGCCCACCACTGCTGTAATGGAAGTTGAATATAAACTATTTCCTTATATTCATGTTGTTTTTCATATTTGATGTCCGTCATATATTCATCTTAATAATTTATAGAAACGAGCAGAAACTCTTCGTTTAGCTTCGTTTCTATCTGCTATGCTAACTGTGGGTTAGCATGGAGCTATCAGCGCTCTGATTGGTTGCTGTTGGCCATGGCCCCGCCCCCAGATGCTGATGGAAGCGGTTCCTTCAGATCTCCAGTCCTGCTGCTTCTACATGCATGCGGCTCAGAGTTCTGGTTCCGATCCGTTCTGCTGCTCCAGCCGTTGGAGAGCAGATGGTTCTAGAAGCAGCAGGAGATCCGCTGGAGTTTGGTTCTGATCTGATGACGCTTCATGGTTCTGTCTGCAGCAGCAGCAGGAGAACAACATGCTGACCATGGTTCTGGTGCTGGTTCTGTTCCTGCTGGTGGTTCTGCTCACTGCAGCCGGACTCTTCATCATGGGTGAGTTTACTGTGGCTGATTTAGCAGAAGTAAAGAGCAAAGTGTGAACATGTAGAGGAAGCGACCAGAGCTAGCTGCTAATCAGTTTGGTTCAAGCTTCACAGTTTTCAGCTGAAGCAGAACTCGGTCAACTACATCAACACCCAGAACCTCCTATTTTAATCAGCTGAAAAATAGCTGATTAAAATAGCTGCTTTAATCAGCTATTTTTAGCAGATACAAAAACAGTTTTTTGTGTTTTTGCATCTGATGTGTTTTGATTCTTACATTTAATTAATTTTATAATCTGAAACCAACCAGATTAGTGTGAACTGTCAGAGGGTGTACTTTCTTTTTTATTACTGAATCAGACAGTTTGGTGTTTTTAAAAATGTTTCTGACGTTTCTGTTTGCAGCCAGAAGATGGAAGCAGCTCAAACTGTGAGTCTTTGATTCTTCTGTTCATTTTTACAAACTGAACTGTTTCTGTCACCAAGAGGTTAAAGGTCACCGCTGATTCATTCATGACTTGGCTTCATCGGCTTCTCCTGGAAACTTTGATGCATCTTCATCAGAGCATCATCATCATCATCACTCGCCTCAGTGTTCAGAGTGAAACTCGGGGAAAACGCCTCAAACCTCACCGCAGGTGTCAAGCCGTTTAACTCCCATGATGCAATGCGGCCTTCATTAGCTGCTCCATACAGGAGGTCTGAGCTAAAACGGTAGAACTGTCCAGACTTCAACGGTTTCCAATCAGGCGGTTCTGCCCGGGGTTTAACCCATTAACCCTTTTACTGCCTGGATTAATCTGATAAACCAGTTTGATCTGATCCCACCGCTCAGCCTTTAATACGCAGAATATTTCATATCTTACTAGTTAATGCAGCTAGAAACAACTAAACTCTGCAGCTTTAATATTCAGACCCTTTGAGTCAGGTTTCCTTTTTCACAAGAAAGCGAAACCTGGGCGTTTTTATCTGACTCATGTCATCGTGTCGGCGTTCAGCTGAAGCAAGCAGTTTAAAATGTCACGGTTCAAACATGACGATGAGAGCCGAATGTCACGAGACCACCGGGGAGACGAAGAGTTAACTGCAGGGCGACAACAAGCTGCAGAAGAAGAAGAGACGACCTTTATTGTTCCACTCAGTCAGCCACAATATGACCCACATCTGCACGTTTGAAGGAGCTTTTCTCTCTAAAACACCCGATTCACCACAGCAGGAGTTTCACTCATTTATTTCAGTTATTAAATCAGACGGAAAAACATTTAGATTCATTCTGAACGGAAGAATAAACTAGTTAAAATTATTTGCTTCTTTTAATTTTGATGATTTTAGCTCAGAGAAAAAAAACATAAAAATCTGACCGATAAAATAAATAAATCTGACCACCTCAAGGTTTTCTTTTAACTCTCGTTAAAAATAATAATCCACAAAAATCAGTGTTATTAATTTTTGACCTTTAACACCCAGAATATTCCACTGTCTGTTTATTTTTGGAAAATGTAAAATATTTTTGGACAAAACAGCCAGGAAAACATAGAAGATGTTGATTTTATTTCTATATTTGGGTCTGAAGGTGTTGAAAAGATTTAAGGTGAAACTTTTACTTTCGTTTAACCTGAAGTGTAAAAAGTTGAGTCAATTTAAATGTGCTTTGAGGGTTAATTTATGTCAGTAATTAACTTCAGAGTAATAAACTCTAAAATGTCTTAGTGTTTTCCACCACAGTTTTTCCTTCCACTCAGTTTTCCATTAGCATGTCTGGATGCAGCGCCTGTATTACTTTTGCTGCTTCTTTTTGTCCTGGCAACACTTCTTCTGAACATTTCTCTGTTTTTTAATATTTCAGTTTTTATTATTTCACTGAATTATTCCAGCTTCTATTTGCTGACTTCCTCTGCAGATTGTTGCAGAGAAACAAACTGCGCTGTAGCTTTAGTGGTTATTAAATCTCAGTGGGTTCTGCTTCATCAGCTGGTTCTGGTTCTGGTCCAGGCCTCCCCAGCAGCCGCGGCACCAGGTCCAGTTCAGCTCCACCTCCTCCACCCTGCATCTGCACCAGCGGGCCTCCGCCGTGGAGAACGTCTACCAGATAGACGGAGTCGCCAACGGGGGAGGAGACTACGAGTTCTTCCCCTGAGGCCCCGCCCACTTCTAGCATCGCCATGGAGACAGGAAACATAACAGGAGCCGACCAATCAGAGCTCAGCTGGCAGGTTGACGTTCAGGTCAGAAGGTCAACTCCTGGAAACTATCATCGTCATCATTATTATTATCATCATTATTGTTATTGTTAATATTATTATTATTAGTATTGTTAATGTTATTATCACTGTAATAATAATATTAATATTGTTACTAATGTTTGACATGAAACTGATTCAGGTTTTAAATGTTTAAAATTAATGAATCATTTTTAATGATCTAAGCTTCGTTTCTGACGGTGATGCTAAACAGTGAGAAGCTCATGAATCAAAACCTGGAAGGTCAGGGGTCAGAGGTCAGAGACTGGACTGACATCATTAGAGAAGAAACTTCCTGCTGGAAACCCTTAAACTCTGTGGGGAAACAGAAAACCTTCTGCTGGATCAGAACCGGGTCTGGTTGGTGGGGGAACCCAGAGGTTCTGGTTCTGGTTCTGGACTTCCTGGTTCCTGTAAGAAGCAGGTTCTAACCAGACGGCCGCCGTTCTTCTGAAGCATGTTGTTGTTTTTCTGATTGTGAGAACTTTGTGATTTTATTTCTGTGTTTATAGAAATAAATTTTACTAATTAATTTCTGCCTGGAAACCTGAGAAACTGGTGGTCCATTAAATCCACTGAAAACGTTTTACTGCAGATCATGAACACAGAGTCCGACTGACTGAGGGCTGAGGCTCATAGTTAATCCTAATCCCAGTGTGAAGTCAGATTAAAGTGTTTCTGTATCTTAACGTCCGTTTCTTCGATGTTTTGTCTCTTTTTTGTTTTTTCTTTCTGTCGTTTTGCAAATCCGTCTGGTTTCCTGTAGAAATAAAACCTGACGGTTTTTCTCACAGTCACCTGCCGTCATTTGAGATGTTGAACTTGAATCAACAGCAATAACCTGGAATATAATCCATATAAATCCATATAATCCTCCCTAATCTGTTGCTCTAAAGCTGAGCTGGGAGTCAGACTGTCTGGATACTTTAGTCTCCTTCCGACCTTAAAATAACTTCACTATTTATCAGTAATTATATTTAACATTTCAGTAAAATCTGTTTAAATTCACTTTTTTTTCTTATTTGTGTTCAAAGTTGAAGCCTGAAAAATGAATCCAGCACTGAGACGGTTTTAGACAAAATAATTACAAAACTGAGCAAATTTACAGGAAAATGACAAAATTCATGAAGAAAAAACCAAATAAACGAGACAATTTATCAGCAAAAAAAACAAATGATTTAGGTTTTAGTTGCCCTTTAAAAAATTAATCCAAGGAGCTAATATTTGGTAAAAAGAGATCAGATTATCCAATTTAATATGATAAAAATTATGGAATTAGACAAAAAAATAGAGTCCAAATTCTGGAGTTTTAAACACTAAAATTATTTAAACATTATATAAAACTTGAAAATAATACAGCAAGTAATCTGAAGTGTTTAGTATTTTCACTTTGTCTCCAAATGTCTCAACGGACACAAAATATCAGATTAATTCATAATGCTGAGAAGTAAACGATATGTTTTAGTAAAGTGAGTATCTGGTACCCGGCCCGTCCCAGGGTGTCGGATGACTCAGACGGTGAATCAGAACCAGAGGAAAGAAAAGCCGACCCAGAAACGTTTCCAGCTCAGCGTGACGGCAGCATCTGTTTGTCTATGAAGTCATGCTCCTCTCATATTTACTCACATCATTTCATTCTTGGTGTCTTCTCCTCCCAGGCGCCTCCAGCTGATTGCTTCACCCTCCGTCTCCAGATATAACGTTACAGTCTCCGTTATTTCCCTGTCGTTTACGACAGAAAGGCTCCCAGGAGACAAAAAACCAGCCGGGAGCTTCTAGAAAACAAAATCGGTTGAGCTTTTCCTGGACACGTTATAAAACTAAGATAATAACACATTTTATCCACTGCGTGTCGGTTAATATACCGAGAACAGGAGAAACCCTAAAATGAAACCCTGAGGAACTCCGCATGAAGGACCAACAAAATCTGATTCTTATAAGAAAGAAAAATGAAATCTAGACCGGTCGTCGGCTGATTCATTGCAAATCACGTTCAAGTAAAAAGAAATTGCCGTTTTTAAATTCAGACGAATCTGGATCACTTTAAACTTTAAAAACGAGACGTAGTCTTATAGTCCCACATTTAATCAGTTTTATCAGGTATTAAAGGCTGAGAGAACCAGAGAAACGAGAAATTGAAACTTTTTACACAGTTTTATACAATTAAACTTAATTAAAACATATTAATGATTGCAGAAAAATGTTACATTAGTGTAGTATTTAACTCCTACCAGCCTTGCATTGACTTGTTATTGATTAGAGCTCCGACCAGCAGGCCAAGCAGCAGATGAAGCAGCTCCAGTTTCACACCAGAACCACCACTGGTCTGTGTGGGTTTCGCTGGTAGTACTGGTGGACTGTTGCACAAACTGGTCCCACAGCAGTTCACTCTGCTGAAGTTGAGCGGATTGTTGTCTTCCAGGAACAGGCGACTCAGGTCGGCGTTACACAGGTTACGAGTCATGCAGCCCATAAATGGATACACTTTGTCGTCCATATTCACTGTGGAGAGAAAAACCAGAACTGATCGATCAGATCAACCAATGTCCAGGAACCACTGGGAGGGAAACCCTGGCTTACAGCTGCTCTCAGCCTCACTGCGGCTGCAGGGCCTGATGTTTGATCCAGGATCTGCTGATCATGTGATCTATCTGTGTCTGGATGAAGGACAAAATCTCTGGGACAATTTATTCTGGACAGACGAGACCAGAATGGAGATGTTGGACCATGATGGACAGAACCGAACACCGTATAGTCCCACCGCTAACTAAACAGCTAAACCTTAAAGCGTTAATCACGATGCATCATATACATTAGATTACCTAAAGCTAATGGTAACATGGTATTTAGCATAAGCTAATGTTAAAGCGCTAAATTCAACCATGTTCATACCCACCATGTCTCAATGGATTTTGAACTTTATTCATCTCAAAGTTTACAAAACAGCCAAGACTTTATCTGGAGAAATTAATTGAGGACAAGCAAAGGCCGCTAAGCTAAAAATTAGCTAATCTGCTAGTGGATTTGGATGTGTGCTCTGATGACAACTATGGAGGAGGTATGATGGTTGGGCTTGTTCTGCGGCTTAGAACCTGGACAGCCTGGCGTCTGATTGGACCAGGTGTCCAACAGTTAAAACTGGGTCATCAACAAACCCAGAAGCTGATCTACAGCAGAACAGCTGAAATTATTCCTGGTCCAGTCAAAGTTCAGACCCGTGCCTGACTGAACCATGGGACCTACAGGGAGCTGAGGTCAGACAGAAACCTTCTGCTGGACCCGGGGGGTGTACTTAGTTTGACATCAGGTTGTTCCTCTCAGTAAAAGGTTCAACTGCAATCAGCAGAAACTCACAGGTTGATGTGAAGCACTGACTCTCCTCTCCTGAGCAGCTGACATCTTTGCAGTCATTGAAGTTACAGGAGATACACTTCAGGGTGTTTGGCACTGGAAGAGCAGGGACTGAAACGAGACGGAGAGAACGTCTCAGGGGAAAAGAAATCTGGATCAGAACCGGCTTTAACGTGTCATTATGGATCTCACCAGGCAGAATTGGGTCATTGCAGTCGCTGGTGTTGCAGCACAGAGCAGATGTTATGATAGAAATCTGAGCTGTGCTGAGTGAAAAGGTCGTATTGCCTGAGCTCAGACACACAGAGGAGGATTCACAGCCTTTATAGATGAGCTCCTGTTCTCCTGAAGCTGAACCAACCATCAAAGAGCTGTTAGAGTCGATGGAAACCAGGCAGAAGCTCATTTCATCATGTAGGAAGACCAGGAGGACGTTACCTTGGCTAGATGCCGTTATGCACATTGGCTCCGATGAGGAGCATGTCTGTTTTCCTTTTCTGGCACAACTCAGGCCTGTGCAGCTATAACAGCTCAGAGCTTCAGCTGCAATCAGGAGAGGAAGATCCAGACATGCTGTCAACCAGTGGTGCACACCACTAGTCAAAATGTTAGTTCCACTAACCCTGCAGCACTGACTGTAAACATTAATTCCACTAACCCTAAAACACAAATTGTAAACATTAGTTTCACTAACCCTAAAGCACTAATTGTAAACATTAGTTTCACTAACCCTAAAGCACTAATTGTAAACATTAGTTTCACTAACCCTAAAGCACTAATTATAAACATTAGTTCCACTAACTATAAAACACTAACTGTAAACATTAGTTCCACTAACCCTAAAACACTAACTGTAAACATTAGTTTCATTAATACAAACTCACTACACCAACACAGTACTAAGGGGAAGCTAATGCTAATGCGCTGCACCAACACATTTAACACAGAGTTCCAATTCTCCGAGTTGAAGTCAAGACGTTAACCATAAACCGATTCATTGTCTGTTTCAGTGTTTTTATGATTATTCCTTCTAAAAACCCAAGTTTTTTTTTTATTATTAAAAGATAAACATTACATGCTGACCGTATCATGGTGGACACATGCTGCTTTGATGCAGTAATTCATGCAAAAGACCAACTACTGAGAGCAGGTACAGTTCTGGTGGAGTACCAGCGATCCAACAGAACCAGCCTGACCAGTTTCCATCAGTAGTTGTAGTAGAGTAATGAAAAACAACCAATCAAACATTCATTAACTTTTTAAACTCTGAAATATTTAGAATTCTGAAACTTTTGGTGTTTTCCTAAAATCATTCACAGCCCTGCAGATTCAGAAAGTTAAAGATAAAAAACATTACAGATGATTATAATGCTTTTGAATAAAGAAAATTATCCTCTTTTTAATTAGATTTTTTTTTTAATTATATGCCAGAAATCATTTATGTCCTTTGCAATAATAAATAGAAATATCATTATGAACATTACAGTAAAGTAAACTTTTCTTCTGGTTTTTCTCCCTAATCTTCACCTCGCTCCACAGATTCTCTATCAGGAACCAGGACTTTGACTGGACCACTCCAGAACCTTATTATTCCCTCCAGTCAGCAGGAGCCTGCTGGTTCTGGGACCCTTCAGTGCAGGTTCTGTTCTGACTGGGCCAAAGTGATCCAGATGAGCAGAGAACGTGTTCGTCTCTCCCTGGTGAATCAGTTTTGAACTGAAGAACTTTTGCATTGGGTTCTGGTGTGATTACCTGTTCTACAGAGGGTCCAGATCAGAGTCAGAGAACCGATCAGCTTCATCCTGATGTTCCGCTGGATTCTGGTACCAGACACACAAACTGAGCTGCATTTATATCCAGGACAGAACCTTTTGTTTTGGGTCAGCGTCACTGACCCAAAACAAAAGCAGCGCTGGATCGTTGGCCTGGGTCAGCCGGTTCTCCTCCTGGGAGAACCAGAAACCAGTGGCCCAGATGGATCTCCTTCTACTGGTTTCATCATGTTTCATGTTCCTATTATGTCCATTTACTCACATGTCATTTCCTTCTTCTTCTTCTTTTCCCCTGATATCTTTATCTGCCTCCATTGTTCTTCACATCCAGGCTCCCAGGAGGCATCATGGAGGAATCAGGGAGCTGAAAATGGGACACGAACTTTAGAAACCATAACAGATCCGGAGCGCCATTCATAAAGTTACCAAAGCGCCAAAAATGAACAGCAATAACCTGGATTGTTTACTCTCAGAAGAGAAGGAATGGGTTTCAGTGAGTCACATTTTCATCATGTTATAGAATTATTTATAAATGTTACAGTTTCAACGTTTAGTTAGCAACATGTAGCTTGGAGCAAATATTAGGTTAGAAAGCTAATTACTCCAAATTAAATATTTAGTCAGCTAACAAGCTAAATATAGTTTGTAGACTAAAACTTTAGCTTGAAACCTTGACATCTATGGAAAACATTTTTCCTCTTAGGCCAAATAACTCAACATTTTGATGTTAATCTTTGACTGTTGAATTTTATAAACTGCTTTTAGGAACTCACAGCCCAGTGGGGATACGCAGGTTTAGGTGATGGACATTTTTCTAGAAAAGCTAAAACAACGACTGAAGCTCCAGATCCGACAGAAACAGTTTCACGACTCAACCAAACCAGATTTTTCTGTGCTTCATCTGAGCGATGTGGGATTGTCAGATCTCCTCCCTGGACTGGTTTCACTGGACCGACTGAACCCAGAGGAAGGGATTCCCATGAATATCTGTTTGCATTCAGGATCACCTGATTCATTGTGTCCTAATGAATCAGTGGTTCTGGATGAGTCAGGATGACAGGTTCTCCTGAGACGAATGGAGTGACTGACTCAGGAGGAAACCGGCGGAACGCGCCCATCAGGTTCACCTGCAGCTCTGCTCCGTCCAGTCAGAGCGCTCCGTCTGATTGGACGGATCGCTCACAGATGAGCTTCCTCGGCGTTCAGGACCAGATTCTACCTGTTAGTTGCTGAGGTGAGATCCTGCTGCAGGATGAGCTGGACCGTCTCCACGCCGCCGCAGAGCGCCGTGCTGGTTTCCTCTGAGGAGGGCGACTGGTCCACCGGGATCTGCGACTGCTGCCAAGACAAGAAGCAATGTACGTACACAGCACACACTAACAAGTCCTGAAGGAGAGGGAATAAAACTAACCCGAACCGCGCTGTGAAACATGGTGGTGGCAGCGTTATGCTGTGGGACCTGTTGGAAGCTGCAGACCTGAGAAAGAGGTCAAAGTTCAGCTTCCAGCAGTACAACCACCCGAACATCCAGCCAGAGTTATTATGACAAAGCAGATTCATGGGTTAGAATGGCCTAATTAAAGTCCAGATGTAAATCCCATGTCTGGACTTATCAGAGAGAATCTGTGGTAAGATGTATAGTAGTGAAGGTCCAGACCGTGAGCGCCTCCTTGTGGTCCTCAGGCTGCTTCGCCTTCTGGTGCTGCCCCTGCTTCGCCTGTCGGACCACCAGGAAGTTCGGCCAGTGCCTCTGCCTCCCCCTGCTGGACGCTCTGGGCTGCGTCCGTCCCATCGCCATGTCCATCAGGGTGTCGCTGCGCCAGCGCTACGGCATCAGAGTAAGGACAAAAAGCTTCTGCCTCAGTTTCTGTTCCTGATTAATTTAATAAAATATTTTACTGATTCTAAATATTAACATCAACGGCTCAGAAAATTAACATAAAAAATATGATAAATTGGTCAACAAAACTGATTTTTCATCTTTTGCTTGTTTCTTTGCTGAATTTAATTAGAATTATTGAATTAGCTGCTTATTTAATAATAATAATGTTTGTTATTATTATTGCTCTGGTTCTGGTTGGACCCTCTCTGACTGGTTCTGGTTCTGGTCGTGTTCAGGGCAGCTTGTGCAGCGACTGCTTGTGCTCCACCTTCTGCCTTTCCTGCGTTTGGTGCCAGATGGCCACAGAGATGGAGAGGAGGAAACTCCCGACTGTTCTCAGTGACATCATCAGCAGATGATGACATCACCAGCAGTCGCCTTTAATGAATCATTTCCACATGTTTAATTGATTTAATGTCCTCCTGTTTGTCATGTTTGAATATTCTCATATTTATTCAGTTTGTTTCTCAAGTTTTATTTTATTTTACTTTGTTTCTGTTTTTATTTGAACTCTTCATTTGATGTTTTGATGTTAACCCTGAAACTTTGTGGAATTGCTTCATATAAAGTTTATACATCACAACATTTTATAACTGTTTATTATTTATGTTTATTTCCTTATGAAAAAAATTATAATTATGTAATAGAAATATGAAAATGGAGTATAATGAATCCAGAAGCTTCTCCTTTGAAGAATATTTCCTGGGAGACCTAACACACCGGCACCCTGACCAGGAAGTTAAAAGCTTCGATCAGTGGAGAAAGACTGCCGGAGTAAAACTGTGAATTTAAAAAAAGGGAGTATTGAGATCAAATGAAGCAGATGGTACTGGAAAACCATCTAGATATATGATCAGTGTCACCAAACAAAAGAATGTGAATGTTTAATGTTTTTATTTAAAGAAACATAAGAAAACAGATAAATTACTCTTACACCTATAATAAAAAGCAAAGATAAATAACAATTTAAAGTTTTATTGAAGGATTTCAGACAGAATCTATACTAAAATATTTTTGATAAAAGCTCAATAAAAATTTTGTTTTATTTTATTTTTTTATTTTTTAAACCTGCACTCAGCCATCAATATATTATAACAAAATAGAATATAACACAATATATCAATGTCAACAGCTTTTCAGGAAATCCAAAAATATATCTATAAGCTAATTTAAAAACTCTAAAAAAGTTAGATTATCAACTTTAACTGGATTCAAAGTTATTTTAATAACATAGTTTTATTAAAATTATATTCTGCTCCGATCTAATGTGGCAATATTGATTTTGATATAAAATAATTATATAATAAATGCTTGCAGTTCCCTTTCTTGTCGCTGGCGGCGCTGTAGTCGTGCTGTTTTCCCGTCAGAGAAGAAGAAGAAGAAGCTGAACCTCGTGTGTCTGCCTGCGGAAGCGGTTCAGCTGGATGTTGTGATTAGCTGGGATCATAAACCAGGCAGCAGATCATCGATTATCGATCAGAAATGCCTAAAGTGAAGAAGGAGAAGGTTTCGGACGGAGAGGAAGCCGCCGCGGCGGAAGCGGGGGGATCCGAGAAGAGCTACGCCGAGCTGGTTGCTCACCTCAACCCTATTGCGCAGCCGCTGGCCTCCAGGAAGCTCAGCAAGAAGCTCTACAAGTGCGTGAAGAAAGGTAGGAAGCCCGGGAAAGGTTCTGCACGTTTCCTCGTCCCGGTTATCTGGTAGCGGAAGTTCCAGCTGCTGTTTGTTTTTGTTCTGTAGCCGCGAAGGGGAAGAACATCCGGCGGGGAGTCAAGGAAGTCCAGAAGTTCATCAACAAAGGAGAGAAAGGGTGAGTCCCAGGGGTCAGAGGTCATGTAGGCTGGCAGCTGCAGGGTGCTAACACTTAGGGGAAAGTATTCACACCCTAAACACAGAAAACTTTAATAACGACTGGTTCTGAGACCAAATATTAATGGAGAACACCTGAAGCTCTCGGGGCTTGTAAACATGTGAACAGGTACAGCTACCCATCATGCACTGGGTGTGCTAACGCTGCTGCTCTACCTGCAGCATCGTGGTTCTGGCCGGAGACACGCTGCCCATCGACGTCTACAGCCACCTTCCGGTCATGTGTGAGGACCGCAACCTGCCCTACGCCTACATCCCGTCTAAAGTGGTGAGTGGGACCAAACATCCGGTCAGGTTCGGTTCGGATGCTTTAAAGACCCGGTACGGTACGGTCCTGTCTGGCCGCTGGGGAAAGAACCCGGTCCACAACCTGAAAGTTTTTTTTTTGTTGTTGTTGTTTTTGTTTTTTCCCATCTGCCATCTTTTATTGTGAAATGCATGTTTATTTCTGGCTTTTATTGTGAAAGGTTTCTAAGGGGCTTATTTTAAAAAGCACTGATTTTATTGAGGCGTTTTTAAGACTCCTGATGTATTTTATTGTGAAAAGCTGGTCTGTTACGACTCTTACTTTGAAATCTGCTGCTTTTAATGGACTTATCTTAATTTGGCGTTTAGTTATCTTGCTCTTACCTTGAAACTGTTTTTTTTTCAGCATTAACTTTTAAATTTGGATTTAGTTTTACATCTCACTTATAAAATACTGTTATTTTTGAAAGTGATGCAATTCTATTTGCTGCTTGTATATATTTATTTTTAATAAG
Source organism: Girardinus metallicus (assembly GCA_903067095.1). Lineage (NCBI taxonomy): Eukaryota > Metazoa > Chordata > Actinopteri > Cyprinodontiformes > Poeciliidae > Girardinus > Girardinus metallicus. The sequence goes on from CAEGAE010024864.1 coordinate 13,958, forward strand.
CTAATTTTGGTTTTAATCGAATGTTTCATTGTAAAATAATGACAAATAGTATTTTAGATCCATTTATAAGATCGTTTTAGTTTTAATCAGGTATTTTATTGTGAAAATCTTCTGATAGCAGACTCTTATTTTGAAATGCTTTTTCCATTCCATAATTTAAATTTTGGTTTAATTTCAACCTAATTTATTCTGAAATACTGTAAATTAGTGCTCTTACTGTGAAATGGGTGTGATCAGTTCAGTTTCCTGCTGGTTTTTAATGAAGCTGGTTTTGGATTTTAATCAGGTATTTTATTGTGAAATGCTCCTGAGGTCAGACTCTTATTTTGAAATGCCTGTGCAGGATCTGGGCTCTTCCGCCGGCTCCAAGCGGCCGACCTGCGTCATCCTGATCAAACCGCACGCCGACTACCAGGACGCCTACGATGAGTGTCTGGATGAGGTGTCTCACCTGCCCAAACCGCTCTGAGCCAATCAGGACGCAGCTCATCTGAACTCAGCCAATCAGGACGCAGCGCCCACCATATATTTAAAGGCGCAGTACGTCCTAATTTTTTCCCAGAATCTCCCTTTTCTCTGCTGTGCTAGCAGTTTTCACTTGTTTCCAGTATTTGTGCTAAGCTAAGCTAGTGATGGACTGAAGGACGCTGCCCCCTGCTGGACACTGGAAGCCATGTTTCTAGTTTTCTTTATATTCAAAATGTTAAAACTAGAGTTTCTGGATTTATTTGTTTGAATAAAGATTATTCATAAAGTGTTTTCAGGATGAACGCTGCAGGAACTTGACTTTTCCGGTTTCTCTTGTGCAAAAGTCTTCAACCCCTCTACTTTTTGTGAACCCTGAAAGGAAAATATTTAAAAAATGAACCAAATATTTTTGTTTTTCATTCCCACAAAAAGTTAAATAACTAGTTCAATATAAATATCACTTCCTCCACTTTACATAATTCCACTTGGTTTTCTAAACAGAAAAAATATTCATAAGTTTTGTTTAACATCAACATTTTTAAGTAAGTTAGTTTGAGAAAGTGTTAAATTGTTGCAATAACACAAAAAACCCAGTCATTCCATCAATATCAATTTCATTAAACAGTTGAAAATTTGTTCTCTCATGAGCTGTTTTTTTTTTTTTTTTTTTTTTTACTTCTTAAAACTACATTTTTGTGCTCGGTTTGTCTTATTAAATTTAACTTTTTTAGTTGTGATGTGCGACTTTAAAAACTGTATCTTTAATAAAGATTTTTAAAAGTCACCTGCATTTCTGGGGTTTGGCCACGTGGTGGCACCAGATCTCAGTTTAAACCGCAGTTCTGTTTGCGGAAGAACAAGTCCGATTTATTTTCATTAATTTATTATAAATGTTTATTCTTTTTTTATAATTTTTTTTAGAAGTTTGTTATTTTAAATATATACTTTAAAGATTTTTTTTTATTTCTTTTTATGTATTTACAATTAACCTGACCGCCAGACTGGTTCTGATAACCGGACCGGTTCTGCTGCGGTCCGTTCGTTGAGCCGTGAACTTTTTTCTCAGATGTTTAGAAGAATCCGGGTTCTGTGAGTCCAGAACCGGTTCTGAGCTCTAAGTAGAACACGTTCGGAATAAGCCCGTTCTGATCCACCGAACCTCTTCAGTTCTCGCCTTTATCTCCCACGCCTGTAGGCCTGACCTTTGACCCCGGGACTACTGGGTCCGTTTGGCCCGGCCGGTGTCCGACGCCTTCTGAACTGCTGCAGCAGCTGAAGGTTCCCCTCCCCTTCCCGCTGCAGACCTGTCCGGGCCGGTCCCGAACCGACCCGAACTTAAGCCCTCCCCCCCACTCTCCACTCGTTGCCCGGGGCAACGGGAACTTTCCACTGTCGCGCCGGAGGAGAGAGATCCTTCTGCCAACAGGTAGCTACGGGTCGGTTCCGTTAAACCGGGCCAGTGGTTCTGAAGTTTCATTAAGAACCTCAAAGTTCTGCCAGATCGTCTCGTGGTTCCATTGGGTTCTGTTTTATTTTTCAGCTTTGTGTCGTTCGTTAAAGAGTTTCAACTGGACCCAAAAGGTTCTAGAAGGTTTTGCTGAACCAGAAACAGCTGCTCAGATTAAATTCATCCTCCCATGTCTGGACCGGGTCTGGAGAGGTTCTGAAGGTGCTTAAGTTTGATCCAATCATTTTGTCCTGCTTGTTCTGTTGGGTTCTGATGCGGTTTCAGATTGATGTGTTTTTGGGTCCATTAAAGGTGTCAGAAGTTCTGGAAGGATTATTTGTTTCTGGAGGTTCTGCAGATATTTCTGGGTTCTTTAGATGCAACAGCAGAAATAATTTGGGTTGTTCATCCAGAGAGAAAAAAAAAATTCACTCCCTGAATTTATAAATGTCAGTTCAAGTTAGCAAATAAATAACCCATTTATTGCTTTTAATTTTTCATTGTGTAACTTTATTAGCTTTAGTAGTTTTATTGGTTCTTTGTAATAAAATTTTAATCATTTTTACATTTATTGTTGGAAAATCAACTTTTTCTGTTTTAATTTTTATCGTCCTCTGTGTGATGTGTGTGTTCTGCTTCAACACACATCACACACTCTGCTGCTGTTGTGTGTGTGTGTGTGTCTGGGGGGATCAACCACCTAACTGCCAGTAAACAAAATTACTGCCTAACATTTGCATAACGTCACACACACACATGCACACACACACCCACTCCCCACCCTGACGGAGCCTCCAGGATGAACCAAACGTCTCAGCCTTTGTCTGTCTGACTCTTCATCACCTCAGTTCGTTATCTCTGAGTCAGGAGGAAAAACGGAAATAAAAACCAATCAGAACCAATAATCAGAACCGTGAGGCTCGGGTTTAAACCAATCGGAGTCCAGCAGAGTTTAACTTGCTGCTGAGGACTTCAACCATAATTAAGACATTAACTTTTCACTTAGCTGCTGTTGCAACTTTTCTAGTTTGAAACTAAGTATTTACTCTGCAAAAACAAAAAATATCACCAACTATTTCTGTCTTGTTTTGAGTCAAATTATCTTAGTTCGCTTGAAATACGACAAAACTAACTTGCAAGCAATATACTGTATGTGAGCTTGTTTTAAGTCAACATTGACTTAATATAGATTTTTTTGAAAGTACTAATAACTTATAACAATACATTTTGAACATATTATAAATGTAGTTTATACATAAAGGAATTATTAACTTAAAACAAGCTCGTATATCTTGCTGAAAATACTCTATTTACATTAAAACTATACAAAAAATACCTTTTGGAAGGATGTTGTGTTTTTGCAGTGAACACTCATCTGTCTTGATAAAAATATACTTTTAAATTAGTTTCATTTGTTTTTCAGCTACAGTTAATTTAAGTTTTGCCTTTTTTAAGTGTGCTGAGACATTTGCATTAGAATCTAGACTAAAATACTTGATAAAAATTTTGTGTTTTTGCACTGAAATTACTTTTAGAATAGAAAAAGTGCAACAGTAACAAAGTGAAAGGTAATTAAGCCAATTTTATTCATAAGTACTTTAAAGAAATCAAAACTGAACCAACATCATAGAAAAACATCAAAATAAAACAAACAGAAAAGATTAAACACAGCTTGACAAACAAAATGGCCTCCATACATTCTGGGTCACAAGCACAACAGAAGGGTTTTCAAAACAGTTTTGCAAAATGAAATCAATAAATCAAAGCAAGATTCTTACGAAAAAACATATAAAAGGAAAATAAAACACAATAAGGATTAATATTAATTAATCTGTTATATAATTAACAGAAAACTAAAAGTAGTGGTTGGATAAATATTTCAATTCAGCCAGGAACAGCGTGTTGATCTCCATCTTCACCTCCCGTTGTCGCATGTAAATGCTGGGAGGTCTGTAAGCTCCGGCTGCGGCTGGGGGTGTCACCGCGGCCAGGGGCGTCACAGCAGCTGGCGGTAAACGAGCGGCACACTCTGGAATCTGTGATCCTGATGCCGCTGATAGCTGCTGAGTGTCAACACACGCCACACTTACATGATGTTATCACACACACACAGGGCCGGCCTCTACAGAGCGCCGCTCTCTGATCCGGGTCCGATCAGAGGCTCTCCAGAACTTCAGAGTTCAGGTGATTTTCATGCTGGACTTTCATTTATTCCATCCAAGTTTCCATTTTAAAAGTTCAGATATTAGCAGATTTATTGATGACTTGAAGTTCTTTGGTTCCACTCAAAAGAACTTTCTTATCAAAGCTGAAGCTACTGAACCGGACCGGTCCGGCTCGGTTTCTGAGGGAATAGTGGCTGGAAGTTTGTGTGATTTTTAGATAAAATCAAAGAAACAAGGTTGATGAAAGAAAAATCCTCCCTGATCTACAGGAACGCTCCAGAACCAAAAAGGATCATGTTTGTGTTTTAGACTGTGATCCGGGTCAGAACTGTAGACATCAACCAGAACATGAACTGGACCTTTATGGTGCATTCAGGTACAACTCATAACCTGGATACAAACCCATTCAATACTTTGGAATATTATTGACAAACCCATTTATTTCAGGAACCTTATCACTTGGTAAGTATTATATAGATTACATACAAATAAATGTTTGAAATCCTTTGTTTCTCTTAATTATGATGAAAACTTGACATTTAAATTAGAACATCACATAAGACTAATAAAAGAAAGTTTTAATACTGAAGTGTAGACTTAATGAAAAGTGCGTTTAATACCTGCTTAAAGGTTATTGTTTTCAAAGGATACATTTAATCTGACAAAGAAGATTCATTGGGGCTATTATTATAATCCAATTTATTTAATATGACTTTACTATGGAGTGCAGCTTCTAATATACCAGCTAAATAGGCCGATGTAAGGAAGCTAGTTAGCTAGCTGGCTCCGAGCTTAATATGTAGCTTGCTAACTATATATTTTGCTTATAAACTAAATATGTAGCTTCAATCTAAATACTCTAAGTATTTAGTTAGTACACTACACATTCAGTTTTCAAAATAAACATTTAGTTTGTTAAGCAAATATTAGGTCAGAACTTTAGAACTAAGCTAGCAAAATATTTAGCTCCTCGCTAGCTAGGTAGCTAGCTAGATTAGCTCTGAATATTTTTATTTTGTAAGTATTCAGCTTGAAAACTATATATTAAGTTTACAAACTAACATGCAGTTTGAAGCTAAATATGTTGCTTGCCAATAAAATATTTATTTTGAAACTAAGATTTATAAATGAATGAACAACATGGTGAAGTTTAACAGGCTAAATAACTCAAATTGTTGCTGTTAATATTTAACTGTGTACCTTTATAATAGGCTCCCTTATGAAATACATTAAAACAAAGTCATTTAATTTATCATTATTTATCACCAGATTAATTCCTGAAGAATAACAATCATTTTCAAATGTTTTATTGTGTCAGAAACTTTATTTATTAATCAAATCGAAGTAAATCCGCTTTAAAATGGACACTTTTAACAGAACCAGTGACACCAGAACCACAGACGGAAACAGAAGCAACAGTTTTTAGGAAAATCAATATATTTACAGTAATACAGTTTATGACTTTTAAAACACACAAACAATTAAAGTCGGACTGTTGGTTTGTTTTTAATGGATATATTAATGAATATCTGATAAAAAAAAAAAACAATTCCTAAACGTGAATTTATTTTAAAAGTTCATCACCTTATTTCAGATTTAATCAGTTAAATATAAAAGTGGAGTTTTTTCACTGGAGGAGCAGAAAGTCGAGCAGCAGAGCGTCGCTGAAGAACTCGGAGAAACCCGGATCAGAAGCAGAACCGGGCTCCATGCAGGCCTGATGGTCGGCCAGGCACGGGAGTGGGGGGGGAGTCCACTGGGCCGGGGGGAAGAGAGGAAGAGGAGGAGTGGAGTCTGGAACCCGGAAGTTCAGCGAAGAAGAGGAGGAGTCAGAGTGAGGAAGAGCAGAGCTGCTGCAGTGCATGCTGGGACGTTTGGAGCTGGGCTCTGATGATGATGGTTTCCTGTCAGACTTCCTCTTCCTTCTGCGGCGGAAGCTGCCGTTGTCGAACCTCTTCCCACAGTCCGGGTCCAGAGTCCAGTAGCTGCCCTTACCTGGGGAGGAAGAGGAAGTTTACAGGAAGTGACATCACATGTTACAGGAAGTGATGTAGGTGGGTGCAGACCTGGGTCGCCGTCGCCACGGGCAACCTTCCTGAAGCAGTCGTTGAGCGACAGGTTGTGGCGGATGGAGTTCTGCCAGCCAGCCCGGTTCTGGTCGTAGAACGGGAAGCGGGTCGACACGAAGCTGTAGATCTGGCTCAGCGTCAGCCTCTGATTGGGCGAGCTCTGGATCGCCATGGCGATAAGGGCTGAGTACGAGTATGGGGGCCGCGCCGGGCCCAGTGGATCCGAGGAGTAGAACCAGGACCAGAGCGGAGCGGTACCGGGGACTGGGTTCGGAACCGGCCAGGGAGCCGGCGCGGCACTGGGGTAAAGGCTGCAGGCGGACCCGTCCAGATCCATGCTGGCTGAACACCTGCTGCTCACCTGGGCCTTTTATAGCCACAAGCCCCGCCCACTGCCCACTGATTGGCTGTTGGGAGCTGGGCGGGGCGTGGCTTGATTTGAATAAGAACAGGCAGATTATCTGCCCTGGGGCAACAGTATGAGACGTTAGGACCTGAGTCAGCAAGGGGGAGATTCTACTACCAGAACTGGTCCTGGTTCTGATACCATCCTGATTATGATCCAGTCCAGTTTCTGATCCAGTTCAGGTCCTACATAAAGTTTTACTCACTTCCTGAGAAGCTGTGAAAAACATTTAATCCCTGAAATCAGAACCAAGTTTCTGTGAAGTAAACAGAACCAGCTGGATCAGAACCAGGAGTTGTTTGGACCAGTTTCTTTCAAAGTGTTAATCAGTTCATTTATCAGTTCATTACGGTTGAATCAGTTCACTCCAGGTGTTTTCGTTAACAGGTTTCCAGTTGTTGACGTTTACAGGAATAAACGTTAAAACCGGATCAGACCCGAAGAATTCCTGAAGAAGTTTTAATCTGCAGCCATCAGACAGAACCTCCGGGATCGGATTAGAACCAGAGCCAGAACCAGACGCTAACTCAGCAGGTTTTCTGTTTGCAGCTGAAACTGGGATCATATCAGGCTTTACTGGTTTCTGGGTCCCATCTTTAAAAACATGGCGGCTCAGTTCAGATGAATAATGAGGTCAAAGGTCAGCCGAATGACTCCTTCCAATTGAGGTCCCTGTGGAACATACTGACCGCTCAGAGCTACTCCACACAACCCACTGAGCTCTCAGCACTGAAAACAAGCGATACATTTACATGTGATGTAAATAAATTTGTTTGATAAACTAAATGTAACAAATTAACTGAATCTTTAAAAGACGGAGCTCCATTCTGTTTTCGGTTTCTCATCCTCTTATCTTGTCTTCTTCTTCTTCTTTTGTTTATCTGGTGTGTAAAGCTGGTCGAACATCCAGGGTGAAACCCTGAGGAACTCCTCATCCAGGCTGCTGGATTTCTGTTCACACACTTCTAGTTAAAACACACACAGTTCCCAGCTGATAAATGAACTGCCATTCTGTCAGCAGCAAGCGCTCAGAGTGGATTTACAGATTACCCCTGACACACACACACACACACTCAGATCAGTATTAATTCATCTCCATCAGTCAGGCTGCAGCTAACGGACTCGTTATCTCATCACTTCCTGATCCGCTCAGGCTGCTGGCGGTTGGAGGCGAGTGGCAGTAATCTGTGGAGGGAACAGTCAAAACATCAGCAACCGACCACTAGGGGTATGAGGGGTATTACCATGGGAACAGGTAACTGAACACCTTCAACTGTCTCCAGATGTAAAACCTCCAATCAGCAAAGGAAGCTAATAAACTGAATGTTTTTACAGTGAAACTAAACCTCAAACTAAATTAGTAAACTCTATAAACTGATACTAAATATTTATAGCTTCATGTTTCTGAGCTAATTTTGATATTTGTGTGTAAATTTGTTTAATGGGCCTAAAACCGTCTCATTGCTGCCCTCTTTAAGTTGGACAGTGGTACTGCAGTTTCCCTGTTTGTTACATCACATCCTGTCCAGATTTTAAACCAGCGGTGCCCAAAATCGGTCATGTTTTAGTTCTCTCCCTGATTTTACGTGCCTGGATCCAAAGACGGCTCATTAGAGGCCTAAGAAGAACATTGACACGCTGAGAAGGTTGTTACTACGACCAGGGAGAGAAATAAAACATGCAGGATGCCGAACCTCCAGGACCCACTTTGGGCACCACTGTCTTAAAGCGTCTCTCAGTCAGACGCACGCCTCCTGGTGGCGAGTCAGGAGCTGGAATAGCGAGTGTGGGGAGCATAGATTGTCAAGGTTTATCACAGCAGCTCTCAGGAGATGCAATAAAAGTCTCGAAAATAGAAAAAAGTTGCTAAATTTGTTGCTTTTTAAAAATATATATAAACGGGGTCTGAAATGTCACTACTAAGGATGGCAAAAAAGTTTCTAAGTGGCAACAGTAAAGCTAAAGAACTTCACCTACAAGGTATTTACTGGAAGTTAAAGCTAATGCACTGTACCAACACAGCATTCATCCATCCATCCATTTTCTGTTCACCCTTCGTCCCTTAATGGGGTCGGGAGGGTTGCTGGTTCCTATCTCCAGCTACGTTCCGGGTGAGAGGCGGGGTCACCCTGGACAGGTCACCAGTCTGTCCCAACACAGCATTCAGTGGAAACTAATACTAAATAAATATACCAACATGTTATTTAGCAGAAGCTAATGCTAAATTGCTATCCCTATTTTGAGTCCAGTCCTTGAACCTGACCACATGATATTTAGAGTTCTGGAAACTCCGTGACTGAAATAAAACTCCAGAACATTTCTGATGTTTCCAGATGTTTTAATGAGATCAGCTGATGGCAAACCGACACATTTACAATAAAATAGAGGAAGAAGAAGAGGTGCATAGAAGCTCTGCTTTAGTCTTATAGTTACAGTTTGGGTCCAAATGGAACAGAACCAACATAAGCTCTAATATTTCTGAAGAATATTCTTAAAGGTTTAAAAATTGAAACCAAAAAGAGAAGAAACAAAACAAAGCAACACGTGCAAAGATGGAGGACTTTCTGCTCATCATGCTCATCAGACCTTTGAACTGAACATTCATTTGAACCGGGTCCGACTGGAGCCGGCTTCGGTCTGGTTCAGTCTGTCAGGACCAGCTCTGCTCCAAATAGTAACCGGCCGGGTCCGACAGCAAACACTGGTTCTGGTGGCTGGAGCTCCGGTTTTTAGCATCAATGAGGACCAGAGGGGACTGGGAGTAATGGTTGATGATATCACTGACTGACGGGAAGAACTGGAGACACAAAATAGCACAGTTAGTGCCGAGATCGCTGCCCCCTACAGGCTGGATTAAAAACTACATCAGATCGCTGCCCCCTACAGGCTGATTTAAAAACTACATCAGATCGCTGCCCCCTACAGGCTGATTTAAAAACTACAACAGAGCGCTGCCCCCTACAGGCTGGATTAAAAACTACAACAGAGCGCTGCCCCCTACAGGCTAAACACTGAAACTGGTAAAAGTCAAAGCATGTAATGTCTCGTAGCATTAGCGGCTAACAGGCAGGTGTTAAAGCATGTGGATTAGCTGCTTGTGGCTCCTGTCTGTGACTCCAGAGGCCTGCAGTGGTTCTGACCTCCTGGGCTTTGAGTCCGGTTCCCAGCTGGAACTGCTGGCTGTGCTGCCGGATCTGGATGTTGTAGACTTTTTCCTGGTATAAGACCATGAGGGTGAAGGGCTGGTTGGGCTGCTGCCGGGTGCTGTCCCTCACCAGGTAGGCCCCGTCCTGCACGCACACACACACATTAACACCGGCTATCAGCTCATCCTGTAATCAGAGTCCTGATGCTGGATGGATTCTCACCCTCTGGACTTTCTTCAGGCATCCCTCAGCCTGCCCACGGCTCACCTTCCCAACGTACCAGTTCGGGTCCAGACCCTGCAAACCAATACACACACACACACACACTGCTGAATATCCTCAGGCCTGCAGAGTGTAAAGCAACAGCTACTGCACCAATCAGGGCAGATCAGCTTGTATGTGTCAGATTTTGAATCTTCAGGGTCTAAACAGAATATTGTGATTTTTCTGCACTCCCAGCAGGTCGAGGTTTTGTTTTAGAGCTGATGGTGTCTCTCACCTCACCGGCGGCCATAGTAGGAGGTGGAGGACGGCTGGGCGCCGCCATGCTGCCTCTGTGTTCGGCCATGGCTGAAAGCAGACAGACGACATTCAGCAGCCGGTTTCTGATTCACAGTAAGATGAATCAGAATCATCTCACTGAATGCTGGAGCAAACTGAAGGTTTTATTCCGATTCAACCAGAAAACGTTCGGACTGCTTCAGGTTTCTCTTACCAGACTGCAGCTTGTGAGGCAGAGAGGCCGAGGAGGAAACGCTGCACAAAAAAAACCCGTTAGAGATCATCTGAGGCAGAGACATTAAAACTACAGGAAAAAAAATATTTTATTGCATATGTGTTGAAACTATCATCTTAATATGTTTAACATGAGACGGATAATCAGTGACAACAATAATCTTCTCTGCTTCTCCCAGTTACTAGAAACAACCAATCACAGCCAAGAGGCAGGACTTAGCGCTGTCAATCACCTCATGTACACTCCGCTTAACTAGCCAGTCAATACTAAGGCCAGTTAGTATGGCAGATGAACAGTTCACGTAATGGTAAGTTGTTTCTCCACCATTAGCACATCTAGCAGTGACTACATGAGGTTGATTGACAGCGCTAATCCTCACCTCCTGGCTCTGATTGGTTGTTTTTGGTCAGGAGGAGGTTGTTAAAACATGGTGACAGTTTTAACATCCATGTAAAAACACATTTTTTTATAAAAGTTACTGCAGCTTTAAGTGATGAGTCTCCAGGGCTGCAGCCGAGGCCCCGAACAAACTGCTCTGTGCTTTACTCTGATTTCGTTTATTTAGGTGAGTTATGAAAAACAAACTGTTATTTACGACCTTCTGATGAGACGGGTGAGTAGGAGTGAAGGCTGACCTGGCGGCGTGCTGCGGCGGGGGCCCGGGGATCCCGGGGCGCGGCGGCAGATTTTTGTGAAGAGGAAACGTGTTGTGTTTAGGGACTGTGGGAAAACAAGCAGAAGGAGGAAGCTTCGTTTATTCGTTCTGCGATGCTTCAGGGTTTCAAACTGGACTATGAAACTCACCATCTTGTGTCTGCTGAAGAGAGAACAGAAAAAGGGGTCAAAGGTCAGTCTCCATCACAATCTGTTCTATGTAGCAGTGAACAGTCATGTTTCATCTAGTGAATCAATAAAAACCGGAGCAGCTTACCTCTCTGTGTCCATCGAACCTGCAAACAAAAACATCAAATTATTATCAGGAACTTTCTGGAACCAAACGATTCGACCTGAACCACAGAGGACCTGCTAGGGGGCGCTACTCTGGCAGAGGAGTTGCTCCTGCTGACGGAGGAAGTGGGAGGAGGAAGAACCACAGGTTTGGGCCTGGGCGGTTCCGATGCGTCCACCGGTGTCCTGTGAGGACCGACACATTAAAACTCCTGATGAGCAGCTAAATCAAATCAAATCAAATTTTATTTGTATAGCACATTTCAGCAGCAGGGCATTTCAAAGTGCTTTACGTCATAACAAACACAAAAACACAGAGTCAAGCAATATTGAAACATTGAAACAATCAAAACATTAAGCCAAGTGCCACTGTTGAATTCGTAATTGATTACATTTCAAATGTAACTCTAAACAGATGGGTTTTTAGTGGAGATTTAAAGGCACTCAGTGTTTCAGCTGTTTTACAGTTTTCTGGAAGTTTGTTCCAGATTTG